>JACEFZ010004563.1:12500-153870 GCA_014155875.1 Cepaea nemoralis
AGTACTTCATATTACTGGGTCTGAGCCCTTCACATTACTGGGTCTGAGCCCTTCACATTACTGGGTCTGAGCCCTTCACATTACTGGGTCTGAGTACTTCATATTACTGGGTCTGAGCCCTTTACATTACTGGGGCACATCCCTTCACATTACTGGGTCTGAGCCCTTCACATTACTGGTCTGAGCCCTTCACATTACTGGGTCTGAGCCCTTCACATTACTGGGTCTGAGTTACTTCACATTACTGGGTCTGAGTACTTCACATTACTGGGTCTGAGTACTTCACATTACTGGATCTGAGTACTTCACATTACTGGGTCTGAGTACTTCACATTACTGGGTCTGAGTACTTCACATTACTGAGGCACAGTCCTTCACATTACTGGGTGTGAGTACTTCACATTACTGGGTCTGGGCCCTTCACATTACTGGGTCTGAGCCCTTCACATTACTGGGTCTGAGCCCTTGACATTACTGGATCTAAGCCCTTCACATTACTGGGTCTGAGCCCTTCACATTACTATGTCTGAGTCCTTCACATTACTGAGGCACAGTCCTTCACATTACTGGGTCTGAGTACTTCATATTACTGAGGCACAGCCCTTCACATTACTGGGGCACAGTCCTTCACATTACTGGGTCTGAGTCCTTCACATTACCGGGTAGTATTTATTAATTTGGAGCATTGATGTTATAAGACCTAGCGTACCATTTGTTGGCTTACAGCATTTGTAAGTGTTTAGTTTAGGCAATCATTAATCTGTAAGTGTTAACGTTATATTTACATTGCGCGTTATAACGTAGCATCTCTTGGATGACAGCATCCATATTGTAAGTTATGACGCTGCATCTCTTGGATGACATCATTCATGTTCTAACTTTTAACGTAGTGTTTATTGGTTTATAGAATTAGGTTGTAAGTTTTAATGAATCATTTACTGATTTATATAATTATTTGATAAGTTTAAATGATTCGTTTATTAATTTGTAGCTTTATGTTAGCAATGGGCGTGGCCTAAATGATAATGGTGTTCTTGCTCTTCAACTTCGGTGATGTCACGGCGGGGTAGTGGGATCAACCTCTTTACCGTTTAGTCGGACTTCAACGTTGTCGTCTCGTTCAGAAAGCAATGGCAAACTACTGGACGTATAAATGCCTAGACAAGCTACCTAGGGTTGGGGTTGATTACAACGTCCTGCAAAAGACTTGTAATGTTTGTTTAACATGATGGTTGTAAGCGTTAATGTCTCATTTACTAGTTTATAGTGTTATTTTGTGGGGTTCATTGTATCATTTACAAGTTTATACTATTTGTCAGGTTTCATGTATCATTTACAAATTACTGGCACTATGTTGTAAATTTTATCATACCACTTATATTACAAACTTCAACTTTGCAATTATTGTATATGTTGTTCAATTTTCTTCGCCTCTAAGTGCTAAAGCTCTTTGTGGGCCACTGTTTTATGATAATCGTTACACGACCAAACCATTTGATATTTAATTATTCGTTTTCTATGGCGAGATGGTTCCTGTGGTTATCCTAGTGTTTATTTTCTCCCTAGGGAAGGTAAAACCTCTGTTTTGTCAGCTGTGATTGTTATATGTTGTTCCATGTTTTGTAGGCTGTAATTGTTATATGTTGTTACCTCGCGGCTGTGTTTTAATTGGTCAATTTGCCGCTGTAATTCGTCTTGATTATTTGCTATGAAGACTTCATCATTGACAAAAAAAGAGTCGGTTGCACCTGTTGCCTTTTGTAGCTATCGCATTGTACCAACTGTTTGAGAGGGCAGATTTCCATGAATCTGTTTCCATATAAATTCCAAAGATAAAGCTGCAAACAGCTGCCCCCAAAAGATTATTTATAGCACGTAAATGTTTTATGTGGGTGTAACAGGTAAAGGGAAACATTACATTCATGTCCACAGAATAAGCTTACGGTAGTGAAGAAAGCAACATGTACAGGGACATTGAAATGTTCAGAACGCTTCATACTAGTCTTCAAACTAACCCACTTGACATGGCTCGAACCAGAAGCAAAATCCGGCTTCCTTCGTGTAATATATTCTTAAACCACGTTACTTATGAGAACAGATACATAATATGCATCAGAAGAAGATAGTCAAGGAATGGAGCGCTTAGCATACGATTTCTATGGGACTCTGCAATACTTAGGGACAAACAGCAATAGAAATAGCGTCTTCTACCTCATTTCACTTATTCCCGGTTGAAATGGAGTGGCAATTTCCGTTTCTTCGTGTGTCGATCCTCCTCTACCCTTTCTATTGTTTGTCTACAGTCGGCCAAGAGGACCACTTTCACCTGTCAGTCATAGGGTGGGTTTGGAGGCAGCGCAGGAGGCCACGATAGCAGCGCCGTGACAGTGAGAGAAGGCAGAGCATCCCCGCCTGCTCCAGGAATTAGTGCAGTTCTCAATAACAGGCTAGTCTTCTAAATCGTGCCCAAACTATTTCTGATTAGCCACTTCAAGGTTAAATGTGTGGAAACGTTTGCTTTCAAATTGTGTACATCATGTTTCCTTGATAGTTTCCATGATGGAGATAGTCATGCTAAACACAGCGATCACAAGGATGGAGATAGTCATGCTAAACACAGCGATCACAAGGATAGAGATAGTCATGCCAAACACAGTGTTCACAAGGATAGAGATAGTCATGCTAAACACAGCGATCACAAGAACAAAGATAGTCATGCTAAACACAGCGATCACAAGAACAAAGATAGTCATGCTAAACACAGCGATCACAAGAACAAAGATAGTCATGCTAAACACAGCGATCACAAGAACAAAGATAGTCATGCTAAACACAGCTATAACAAGAAGTAAGATAGTCATGCTTAACACAGCGTTCACAAGGATGGAGATAGTCATGCTAAACACAGCGATCACAAGGATAGAGATAGTCATGCTAAACACAGTGTTCACAAGGATAGAGATAGTCATGCTAAACACAGCGATCACAAGGATAGAGATAGTCATGCTAAACACAGCTATAACAAGAAGTAAGATAGTCATGCTTAACACAGTGTTCACAAGGATGGAGATAGTCATGCTAAACACAGCGATCACAAGGGTAGAGATAGTCATGCTAAACACAGCTATAACAAGAAGTAAGATAGTCATGCTTAACACAGTGTTCACAAGATGGAGATAGTCATGCTAACACAGCGATCACAAGAACTAAGATAGTCATGCTAAACACAGCGATCACAAGGATAGAGATAGTCATGCTAAACACAGCGATCACAAGGATGGAGATAGTCATGCTAAACACAGCGATCACAAGGATAGAGATAGTCATGCTAAACACAGTGTTCACAAGGATGGAGATAGTCATGCTAAACACAGCTATAACAAGAAGTAAGATAGTCATGCTTAACACAGTGTTCACAAGGATGGAGATAGTCATGCTAAACACAGCGATCACAAGGATGGAGATAGTCATGCTAAACACAGCTATAACAAGAAGTAAGATAGTCATGCTAACCACAGCGATCACAAGGATGGAGATAGTCATGCTAAACACAGCGATCACGTGAACAAAGAAAGTCATGCTAAACACAGCGATCACAAGGATCGTAAGACTAAATACAGCGATCAAAATTTTCATTGCGTGTTCATCTTGTCATTCTCCTCATCACCAATCAATCAATCATGTGCCATGCCGGAAAGCGTGGGCGGTCATGACTCGCCATTTCACTCGATCACCAGTGTCGTGGATCAGCTCAGTGTTCCTGTCTCGTCCATGCCATGTGGCCAAGTCATCCAGGTATTTTCCTCTCGGTCTTCCTCTTGGTCTGTTCCCTTCGATCTTGCCAGTTGTCACTAAGTTCTCCAATCCATTTCTTCTCATAACATGTCCAAAAAATTTTGACTGTCTACGTCTAATTTCTCTAATCAATTTACGATGTTCATTTGTCTCCTGTAGTACTTGGTCATTGGTTTTTCTGTCTGTCCATGGTATTCTTTGCATTTTCCTCAGAAACCACATTTCTGCAGCCATCAGATGCTTTTCAGCTTGACTGCTCATTGTCCAAGTTTCACATCCATACAAAAGAACAGGCTCTATGTATCCCCTCAACACTCTTTTTCTCGTTTCAATTGACATCTTTTTATTGGTCAGAATGTTTTTCATCTTGCTAAAGGCTACTTTCGCCATGGCGATTCTTGTTCTAATCTCTTCAAGGCATCTCCCATCAGATGTTATGACTGTTCCAAGATAATTGTACCGATTCACTTGTTGAAGAATATTTCCATTTACTTGTATATTACATTGTGGCACTTCTTCCTTCCTAGTGACGACCATAACCTGAGTCTTTTTACAATTTAATTCTAACCCCAGTTGCTCACTGTGTACAACAACCGCATCTACTAATTGTTGCAGGTCCTGCGCATTGTCTGCAATTAATACTGTATCATCTGCATATCTAATGTTATTGATGTTTCGTCCTCCAATGCTGATTCCATTTATATCCTCTACATTTCTGAAAATATTTTCACTGTATAGGGAAAAAAGATCTGGAGACATCACACATCCCTGCCTAACACCTCTCTTAATTGGCTGATACTGTCCCACTTCATTATCAATCCTTATTGCAGCTTGTTGTTTCCAATATATGTTTTTTATAAGTCTAATGTCTTTCCCATCAATTTGTAGATCTGCAAGCATATCCACCATGCTGACATGTCTAACTCTATCAAAAGCCTTTGTATAGTCAATAAAGCAAAGATGTATATCCTTGTTTACTTCTATAGCACGTTCAATAACTGTTCGCAGCATATACACAGCATTTCCTTCTACAAACCCGCATTGTTCTTCCCCTATTTTAGGTTGTATCTTCTTCCTCACTCTTTGCATGATAATTCTTAGCAAAATCTTTGTGATGTGACTCATTATACTAATTGTTCTATGTTGATCACATTCCAAGGTTCCTGATTTCTTTGGGATTGCAATAAATACAGAGTTACATAATTCAGGAGGTATATCTCCAGTATCATATAATGTGTTCAGCAGTCTGGTGACTTGCTCTAGTCCAAATTCTTCTAAAGCTTTAATCATTTCTGTTGTGATGTTATCTGCACCGGGGCCCTTGCCAGCTTTCATATGCTTAAGAACATTTCGAACCTCCATCTCCAAAGTTGGCGGTCCTTCATTATTAAATCTAATATCATACTGTTCGTCTCTGTTATCATCATAAAGGTGTTTCACATAATCTGTCCATACATGTAGAATCTGGTCTTTTTCTATTATGATTTTGCCATCTTCAGTTTTTAGACACCCTGTTGATGTACTTGTTCTTTTATTAGTAAGTTCCTGAATTCTTTTGTGCACTAATTTGGTATTTTGACTGTTGTGTTGGTTTTCAATTTCTAAGCACTTTTCCTCAAGCCATGCTTCTTTTGCCTCCTTACATAATATTCTGACTTGTCTGTGAAATTCTTCATATTTGACATAATTATTTTTGTTGAGTCTTCTTGTTTCCATGAGGTGTAAAATTTCTTCAGTCATCCATTTCTTACGACCCACCTTCTTTAATTTTGGAATAGTTGTTTCTGCAGCCACATTGATTGAATTCTTCAACGTTTCCCATTGATCATCCACATCCTGGAATAGGATCTCTAGATCAGACAAAATTTCAAATCTGTTCTGTACTTCTATGTTGAATTTGTTTTGTATTTCCTTGTCATTACTCAATGTACACAAATCATATTTAGTGTTTCCTGTTATATACTTGACTTTCTTCAACTTTATCCTCAATGTTCCTGTGAGTAATCTGTGGTCACTATAACAATCAGCACTGGGGACTGTTTTTGCTAGTGTTAATGCGTTTCTAAATCTTCTGCTAATCAGAATGTAGTCAATCTGGTTTCTAATCCTGCTATCAGGACTCCTCCATGTCCATAATCTTCTAGGGTGTTGCTTGAACCAGGTGTTTCCTACAATCATTTCCTGTTCTTTTGCCCACTCTACGAGTCTGTATCCTCTTTCATTTCTCTCTCCTAAACCATAGTTTCCTACTGTGTATCTATCCCCTTGATTTCCTACTTTTGCATTGAAGTCCCATATTATGATGTTTATTTCTGAATCTTTACATTTCTTTAAGGCAAACTCTATGTCATTATAAAATTCTTCTACACTATCTTCACTGGATTCTCCTGTTGGGGCATATACTTGAATAATATTTATGCTAAAAGGTCTGCCACTTAATTTAACTAGTAGAACTCTGTCCGACACGGCCCAATATCCTTGAACAGATTTTGCTGTTTTCCGGTCCAAAATAATTGCCACTCCTCTATGACGATCTTCACCTCCAGAATAAATAATCTTGAAATCTTCTTCTATCTTGATGCCTGCTCCTGTCCATCTCGTTTCGCACATACCTAAAATATTAATTTTTTCCCTTTCAATTTCTTGTTTTATGTTCTCTAATTTTCCGTCGTCGTTTAACGTCCTAACGTTCCAAGTTGCTAATTTTAACGTCTCTGTCCTTGTCTTGCGATGATCAGTCTTTAAGCGAATCATGATATACTAGGCACTTTTAAAGAGGTAGTTTGCCGTTGCTTTCCTCTATGGCAGTGACCTTACTGGTCGGAGACCGCAGCCATTGACTCAAGAAGAGTTCCTCTGCCTGCCGTCGTGAAGCTCGAGGCCATGTCCCACAAATATCTGTCGGCTGCCCTCAAAATTTCATCCACCACCTGCCTTCCGTGGCTTCTTTTGAAAACTTCCAATAAAAGGAACACAAAATAACATCACATAATCCACAGGAAAACACTATTCACAGGAAATCCATAGGATAACACTAAATAGCGTCCCTCCGAAAAGTAACGCTTCATTTTGTCGCCATTGTACCGGAAGTTTTTCCTCATCACCCCTTTCTCATAAAATAAAAGGGGGGTCTCTGTGGCGAAGTGGTCAAGCCGTTTGACTCGTGCTCCGAAGGTTGTGGGTTCGATTCCGGGCCACGCCCTTCGGTTTACGAGTTAAATGTTTCGGAGACTCCTGTGGGTCGTCGCTAAAAGCTACGGAGTTCGTGCTTTGTGCGACGCTTTCTGCGCTGTGGAAAGAGACCGAGCGAGCCATATGGGATAAAAAGCCCGGTGCAATGTCCCTTTCTGATGCCTTAATGTAGTAACTGGAGTGTCTTCTCCGTGATTTCATGTTGTGGTTTTTGTATGTAGTTTATGTGCTGATGAAGGCTAGTCGCCGCAACATCCTGTATTTTCTGTAATTGTGTTGTGTAAAGCTGCATTACTTGCGTTATTTCATACTGTAAATCACGAAGTGAGCAGTGGCGGTAAATAGAGACCCATATATCACAAGCTAAGTGAATATGGTAAACAGGACAACATGGGCTGGTCAGATGAATATGGAAGAGCAGTCTGGGATCAGATCTGAGGGCACTGAACGTCGCATGACTGGGGCAGATCACCTGGGACCCACACGTGAACATAGATTGTTTTTGCACAGGAAATCCTTGGAGGCTTGGGCACTGCAAATGAAAAACGTGTATGTGTTGATATGCATGATTGTCTGTACGTATTATCAATATTGGCTACTTAGTGAACCTCATTTCACCGGGAACAGGGACAAAAGAGTTGCTTGAAAGGAGATAGGTCTCCGCAACTTATAAAATCAGTTCTCAGCATATAATGCAATGACAGCAGACATTTACAAAGCGCTCTATAGAAAGGAAACTTGTTTTGTTACGAAATGCAGTACATGACAATATACTTATCGACTATGAATAATTGAGATAAACATAATATAAAGCACGAAAGTTGCTAACGACGATAAGCACATAGTGACATTCAAAGTTTGATGTAGGGAACCGTTGAAACTACTTCTGTGTGTGTTGTTGTTTTTTTTTTTACGTACCTGAATGATTTAACAGACACTAGGTAGAATCAACATAAAGAGAAGCAAACTAAAGTGTAAACTCTTCATAATATTGAATCATGTTGAAACAGTTTAATGAGCCGTAATACATTACATTAAATGATCTTATTTACGTTGAGTCAGTAAGCATTTGAACCCTGAACACTGAGAGTAGCCCTGGCCGTTGTGGCTTCAGTGAGTGCTTTCCCACGTTTGTGTGTCCTAGCTACTTCTCTCCCCTTGGCTTCAGTGAGTATCTGTCAACGTCTTACGTGTCCTTTATCTACTTTTCTTCTTGGCTTCCATGAGTATCTGTCAACGTTCACGTGTACTTCTATCTACTTTTCTCCTCTTGGCTTCTGTGAGTACATGATCAAACCCATGTATACTCTACTTTTCTTCCCGTGGCTTCAGTGAGTGCTTGTCAACGTCGGTGCGTCTTCTATCTACTTCTTTCCCGTGACTTCAGTGAGTGCTAGAGTGGTCCTCGTGGATTTTCAATATCCGTCCATGTTCCCATTGTTCCGTCCGTTAAGTTCCTTTGTTCCTGTCGTCGGTGTGATGCAGTTTCCCCCAGCCAGCATTATGATTTGTGTTTTCTCGTCTGACTGCTCGTCCACGAAACGTATGTTTTATTCCAGTCACGTGCGCCAACAGACACAACTCGCCGCCAACAGTCGCTGCTCCACACCCCAGGCAACATATGTCAGGCCTCATTTACATGGCTCGTGTCCCGGAATCTTCTTGTGTGGACAGTTTCTCCACGCCCTAGTCAATATTGAACCCACCTTCTATCTATCTATCTATCTATCTATCTATCTATCTATCTATCTATCTATCTATCTATCTATCTATCTATCTATCTGTCTGTCTGTCCTGTCTGTCTGTCTGTCTGTCTGTCTGTCTGTCTGTCTGTCTGTCTGTCTGTCTGTCTGTCTGTCTGTCTGTCTGTCTGTCTGTCTGTCTGTCTGTCTGTCTGTCTGTCTGTCTGTCTGTCTGTCTGTCTGTCTAATCTGCCTGTCAGAAGAGCGGTCACAGTATCTCCTTATTTTCTTGCTTATTTGTCTGTCTGCTTGTCCCACGAGCTGTCTGACTGTATTTATATCTGTCTGCGTATCTACCTATCCCTGTATATTCTTCCGCCAACTTCCTGCCTGTCCATCCACCCACCAGCCTACCTGCCTGTCCATCCACCCACCAGCCTACCTGCCTGTCCATCAACCCATCAGCCTACCTGTCCAGCCACCCATCAGCTTACCTGTCCAGCCACCCATCAGCCTACCTGTCCATCCACCCATCAGCCTACCTGCCTGTCCACCCATCAGCCTACCTGTCTGTCCATCCACCCATCAGCCTACCTGTCCAGCTACCCATCAGCCTACCTGTCCATCCACCCATCAGCCTACCTGTCTGTCCATCCATCCATCAGCCTACCTGTCCAGCCACCCATCAGCCTACCTGTCTGTCCATCCACCCATCAGCCTACCTGTCCATCCATCCATCAGCCTACCTATCCAGCCACTCATCAGCCTACCTGTCCATCCACCCATCAACCTACCTGCCTGTCCATCCACCCATCAGCCTACCTGCCTGACCACCCACCCATCAGCCTACCTGTTCACGCACCTGCTTCTCACAGTTCATCCGCCCATCCGCCAGAATCTCCGCCGAGTGCTGTTCCAACCTGTTCCCGTGCCTGCCTGCCTGCCTGCCTGCCTGTAGGTCGTCTTGTTGTTACTGTCTCATTTCTGTCTGCATGTCTTTCGGTCAGTCGCTTTCTTAGTCTGCATGACTGGCTGCCTGGTCTCTCTGCCCCTCCGTTCCACGTGCACACCCACATACTTCACGTCTCGATTCTTAGTCTGTATTTATAAATGTCTTCTTTGCCTTGATCACTCTTGCTGGCTCTTTTTGTCTTTAGGCAAATGTGGTGTCATTTTACAGAGCCATCTGTCTCTCACCCGTTAGCCTCATTGTTTACCTCTATAGCGTTGGTAGACATGTTTTGCACGTCAATCACATGATGTCTGGCAGCTTGCTCCAACAAATTAATTAATTTTGTTACGTATACAGCGGCCATGTTTTTTTCTGATTTCCACCTAAAGTCAATAAACAACGCCAGTTTGTATTGCTAGACGATGCCAGTGTTTATCTCCCCCTGCATGTCCGTGTCAGCGCTGATGGGAACCTGCAGGCATCTTCAGCCGCATGACGTCACAAGTTCTTCCCAACCCCTGACCTTTCCTTTTCATATGCAAAGTTTCCAGAACGACGTCCATGAACTTTCTAAATCCGTACCGGCGCAGTCCCGGTGTCTTCTGGTCTTCACAGGTGGTAGCCGTTACTAGTGATAGCTGGCCTGAGTCAGCATCCCCGCCTGCAAGCTTTCCTTTCCTGGCTGTTGATAACTGAACAAACACGCAGGGGTGTGGAAATTGACTTTTAGATTTAGTAATCATAACAATAATCATAACCATCTATTATGAAACCCCACATGGACAATGGCTGGTCGTCCTTAGTAACGCTCAGGTAGTGCATGGGGGAGGGAATAGGTAAGGCTGCAGACTTGGAGTCACCTGGTCTCCGGTGAGTCTGTCTGTAATGTCCTTAAATGGTTAACGGAGTTAAAAGTAAAAGGATGGACTTCGTTGCGCCGGGTTTTACACCATACGATTCAGTTCGGTCTCCCTCCACAGAGCGGCTAGCGTTTGCCGAGGCGTCGCACATAGACAGACTCCGTGGCCCCAGCGACGACCTCCACCGGTGGCCGAATTTTGAAACGCACCCGTGAAACGAATGACGGAGTCCTAGATGAGCCCAACTGAGCACCAGAAAGACAGTTTAACCGCTTCGTCACGAGGCTTGATTTGTATCAGAGCGACATGGGCTGCAACGAGGATTAGCTTATTGGTTGTTCGACTGTAGCAATTTCATAAAGTGTAGACAGTAGTACTTTTGTTGTCAACTGTGACAAACGTCTTTGATACACAACAAACTTGCGCAGTCAACAGAGCTTGCTTTCGGCGTTATAAAGCAGGACACTGGTGGTGCTCCTCCTGGGTGTATTCTGTGGTAGGCTTCCTATTTCCATCAACATTGGAAGCTTAGATGGACCTTGTTGCTCATTGACACAAGCTTGCAGAGGACTTGAGTTCTCTTTAACCTTGGCCATTCTGTTATATCTTCTCTTTCCATCTCCGACCTTTGTACTTTAATTAACAAGGCTGGTAAAATTAATTAGGTGGTTACAGGGCTGCTTTCTATCAAACAAAGAAGCCATCAATATCAGTCGACACAACGTGTTGCCTGGCACGTCTGGCAGACTCTAGTCATGCGCAGACTGCAGGGTTATATATCACATGAAGGGAACAGATTGATCATGTTTTGACTAATCCATGCACTCATCCATCCACCCCACATGATACATTAACCCTATAGTTGGCAGGGTTGTTCCATGACTGGCTCAGTATAATTGTCTGTGTGTGTGTGATCCTGTTTCTAACATATCCGTGTTATATATGAATTACAAACAATTAGATATATTTAGCTCCTGCGAAAAGAAGAGACATACTAAACACAGACACAGTGTACATACCTTGCAGTGGATCCCATAAAGGTGAAAACAGAGTGAACTTACCCAAAACAAGAAATAATCAACAAATGTATTGTTTGTAATTCATATTGTTATATCCTGCTGCAGCCTCTGCTTATTTTGTTCCATGTTATATATTATTGTAAAGGGGTGTTGGAAATTTTAAAAACCAAAAAAAACTATAACCTTGAGAAAACGAAACAACATGTTATGTGAAAGTTACTGGCACACAGTACAAAACTCTCACCATGACCACAGGACAAATTGGCTCCAACACTGGCCTCCGTCTGCGCTTAAGGATTAGTGAAACTTAAGTTTCAAAATTCCCCGACATGCCGAGTTGAGGGTTCCAAATCAACCGGGGGTGATTTGCCAGCAGACCGTTTTGCGTTGATTTGGATTGTATTGAGACAGGAACCTACTGTACTAAAATTGCCTTCTAAAACACACACACCCAATGAATGTTATGGTTAATTGCAACGTCCTTTACAGGGCATGTAACTAACTTATCTGGACTCCAGTGACGAAACCGGGAAATGTTGACTCCAGTACTTGCCTCCAGTCAGGCAACCAGGAAATATTGGCTCTGTATTATGGCCACTACCCTTTAACTTAACAACTAGAACAAGTCACTGATGGCACCCAACACTGTAAATAGCTGCATAAAGTGTTTTCAGCAAGCAGCGGCTATTAGTTTGTTCAGTTATCACAGCATGTAGAAGGCCACTTGAAAGAAGGAGAATGTATCTCTGCCAGGCCCAGCCACAGATGCAGGAGTTGTGCAGTAAGTTGTGCTCTCGCAAGAGGACACAAAAATGTATGGACACAGTATAGTGGACTTGAGCCATACCCATAGCTGTACACTGTATATTGTCACAGTATAGTGGACTTGAGCCATGCCCATAGCTGTACACTGTATATTGTCACAGTATAGTGGACTTGAGCCATGCCCATAGCTGTACACTGTATATTGTCACAGTATAGTGGACTTGAGCCATACCATAGCTGTACACTGTATATTGTCACAGTATAGTGGACTTGAGCCATACCATAGCTGTACACTGTATATTGTCACAGTATAGTAGACTTGAGCCATACCATAGCTGTACACTGTATATTGTCACAGTATAGTGGACTTGAGCCATACCCATAGCTGTACACTGTATATTGTCGGCTCCGTGGCGGAGGTGTTACGGGCGCAGTCGTAACCCCGTATACCAGCGTTCGAAACACAGCAGTGTCGTTTTTTTTATGAAATGGTATGGGTGCCGGCCGTTCAGAAAGCAATGGCAAACTACTGTACGTAAACTTGCCCAGAAATCACGAACAGCCAAAAATGCTGGGGTTGACTGCTACGTCATGTAAAGGACATGCAACTAACTTATTTTTAAACACTGTTTATTGGACGTAATCCAGATCCATAACTGTAACTAGGTGTCATAAACAGTGTTTAGTGAACTCAAGTCAGATCCATAACTGCAAATAGGTATCAAAAACAGTGTTTAGTGGACTCAAGTCAGATGCATAACTGCAAATAGGTATCAAAAACAGTGTTTAGTTGACTCAAGTCAGATACATAACTGTAAATAAATATCATGAACAGTGTATAGTGGACTTATGTCATCTCCCCGCTTTCCTGTGTTCGTGTCGATTTGTCTATTCAAAGATTATCATCATCATGAGCGTGACCTACAGCATTTGTCTATTCAAAGATTATCATCATGATGTCCCATAAAATGTGACGTTGGTGTTTATGTTACTCCGCAGACGACCTAACAGTTCTTGTTTCATTCTACTGACCTTGTTTCTTCGCAGATCTCGGACCTGGGTGTTCTCGTTACATTCTCTCCAGAGTTCCACTTCTCATTACACGACCACGGAACATTGTTTGTCTCTGTCTTATACTTGTATAGAATGTTCTACTTACTATCATTTACCCCGTCTTATACTTGTATAGAATGTTCTACTTACTATCATTTACCCCGTCTTATACTTGTATAGAATGTTCTACTTACTATCATTTACCGTCTTATACTTGTATAGAATGTTCTACTTACTGTCATTTACCCCGTCTTATACTTGTATAGAATGTTCTACTTACTATCATTTACCCGTCTTATACTTGTATAGAATGTTCTACTTACTATCAATTAACTCTTCCGTGCAGCAGTCTGTGTTAGTTACTCTGGCAGTCCTAGGTATTCTCAACATTAGTCACAGAAGCCACATTCCCGCTGCCTCCAAGCTTTCTATAAACTGTTGTTCACATTCCAAGATTCGCGTTTTCAAAGATATTCAAGGATAAATAATAGATTATCCGCTGCAACAACGTTTATACATACATATATAATAATACATTCGAGTGCAGCAGATCAAAAACCCCATTTAGGGATACAAATAACGGTTATATACTAATGCTTTCAGAAAATCACAAAGCACAAACTGGAAATATTTCTATTTAAAAATAAAAAAAAATTAAAAAATCAACAAAACACACACACAAATATAAAGCATGACAATGAATGGGGAGCATGAAAGCAGACACACAGTTATCAATTATGACACTGAAACATATTACCTTGGATGCTGGAGGGAAGTGTGGTGGTGGGTTGGGGTGGGTGTGGGGTGTAAGATATGACAGTAAATTTAGTCAAAAATTTTAGGCTTTGAATATAACAAATAATGTAATTCGAAACCGTTGCTGTGAATATAACACATAATGTAATCGAAATCTTTAAACATGGTGTGTGACAAATAATATGATCGGAATCTTTAAACATGGTGTGTGACAAATATATGATCGGAATCTTTAAACAAGGAATATGACACATGCTATATAAAACAATGTTAAGCTGTGATTATGACAAATAATATCATCGAAATCCTTAAACATGGAATGTGACAAATACCGTATTAGACATTGTTAAGCTTTGAATATGATAAATAATACAATCGAAATTGATCAACATCGAAATTGATCAACATCGAAATTGATCAAATAGTGTTATGGGAATTGTTAACCTTGAAATATGACAAACAACGTAAAGGAATCAAAATCGCAGTGTAATTTGCTTTGCAAACACAAAAAGTCATTCCTTCAAATTGCATCAATAATTACATATGGAGGAGTTAACACGGTTTCTGTGGCAACATGATGACGACAGGTTCGACACACTAGTATAGAATTACGCGCCGCCATCTTGGTTGTCCTGTTGTTTGAAGCTGCCTACTTCTGCTTCTCTCTGGTTTTATTCCTGCCAGTTTATCATCTCTGTTGTTTTCAATTCATTCAGTGTGACCTCATCATGTTATGTTGGCAGTCACGATAGTTAATCATTGACAGATGTTATGCTGAATTGTATATTAACGCAATCGTTTAATTTTTGACTTTATCCCCCATTGACTGGTGTGTGTTTTCTATCACTCGCTTTCGCTAGAGGAAGTGGTACAGTATTACAAATGGTGTCATTAGAAATGGCATAGTTACCACGCCCTGCACTGAATATAGAGACAACGGTAAGGAGCTTGTATCTTGTCAGAATGAAGCCTGACCAGCCACAGCTGTCTCAAGTCAGGTCAGTCAAGCTGCCCTTTAACATGCCCCGGGGCATCTTGGATAGATGCTGGCAGCCCCGTATTGTTTACACCAATCAAGCATCGATGGATGACGTCATCAGTTTACTCTGGCTGGGTCTGCGAGCTCGGGTCAGTTTTACACATCCGTCTAGATGAGGATTCGATCATGGGACCACGGCGTCGGCAGGTAGCAAGCGTGCTGGTCACTGCGCTACAGCATCCCCCAGCTACAGCCGTGTGCCTGCAGTCACAGATAGGCGTGCTGGTCACTCACTACATCACCCCCCCCCCCCCAAGCTATAGCTGTGTGCCTGCAGTCACAGGCGTACTGGCTATAGAGTGGAAGAGATTTGACTCTGTCGAGGCAAAGACTTGACTGGGCCAGGTTTATTCCGCAGGAGTGACATAATTCATGTTTCACGCCGTGGGGGATCTGGGATCGACCCAGTATCATCATGTGTCGAAGAATTGTTCTGCATGTTCTGGGAATTGGTTAGTAACCCCTGGTGGCTGGGAGGGAGCAGTCACCCCACCCCATAAAGCTATGACTCAGGATATGTGAAGACACTACTCGCCCTAACACCAGCCACTGCTCGCCCTAACACCAGCCACTGCTCGCCCTAACACCAGCCACTGCCACGGGACTTACCTTAAAGGCACTGACCTAGAATCCGTTAAGTCCAGTCACTGCAGACTACTTTGAAGGTACCTGCTACTAACCACCCTGACTTGACCCTGACTTGTCAGACAGAAAAACCAATGAACAAGTCCTTCAAGAAACAAATGAAGATCGTATACTGATTAGAGATATTAGACGTAGACAGTCAACATTTTTTGGGCATGTTATGAGAAGAAATGTATTGGAGAACTTGGTTACGACTAGCAAGATCGAAGGGAAGAGAGCAAGGGGAAGACCGAGAAGTAAATACCTGGATGGCTTGCCGCGTGGCATGGTCGAGACAGGAACAAGGAGCTGATCCACGACTCTGGTGATTAAGTCAGATGGCAAAACATGACCGCCCTCGCTTATTGGCATGACACAAGACGGATGGGATTGACCTGTATAGAGACCGTGACTGTATCCTTGTCAGTGACATAGGTTGATCTCTAACAATGGCAAGATTTATCCCCAACCATTGGGCTCTTGTGTCGATCCAGTCTGTTTAAATGGACCCCGAATAAGTTTTAGAATTTTCTGAGAAGAGAGGGCTGTGAGGAGGGGAACTAGTCAGCTCACCCATTGGGTTGCGGCCTAGAATTCGGGAAAGTCTAGCAACTTTATACCAACCCACACTGTAGCATCTGCAACAGTGGTAACTTTACTTCTTTGTATATCAAAGGCCATGTGACTGTGGGCCGGGGAGACAGAAATAAACACACATCCGGCCTGCCCGTTTGTGGCTATCGCAGTGGACATTTTGTAGCGTTGGTGTTGTATTTGGTGGCTTTATTCTTTCACATGTGCCGGCATCCAGATGTGTTTAATTCCCTGCAATATTAGCTTCCCATCGTTGTCAATGGATGATTGAAGATGCCTTGTCATGAGTGATTGAAGTTGTTTGTAGTGATGGATGATTGTAGCGCAGTAACCTCTATTTCTCAGGCTCACTGTTCCAGCCAACTCCCAGAATTCTCTTGGGGTTCTCTGTCGTTGAGTTCTACATGTTCCAAAAACATTAAAGGGTTATTTGCATTGTGATATCTTAATTACTCATTTGGCATTCCGCCCTGCAGGAAACTGCGATTCTAATATTCTGTTCTTTTTCTTCTTTCTATTCATTTCTTTCCATATTATTTTTTTCTTCTGTACCTCCTGTCCGTTTTATTTTTTTTAATGCTTTATCTGTATCGCTTTATTTCTTCCTCTTACTTTCAATGTGTCTATTTTTCTGTTATATTTGTATCCATATTCTTTTTAAAGTCTTTCCTCTCCAAATGATTTCTATAAATGTCTTGCTCTGTCCAAATGATTCATTTCTCCTCACACACAACCACCAGCCGGGGTACCACCCGCCCGCTCCCTATTATGTTCGGATATGTCTCAGTAAGGCCGGTGACATTTTTTTCTGCTGTTGAACTGATTTAAACCACAAAGTGAACTGATAATTTGACTGTTAGTGTTAATTTAACTATTAGTGTTAAGTGAAATTCTGACATAGAAAACACGGCATAGTGACATTAAGACATGGGATATTTAAACATGCAATCATAAGTTCCCTCTTATAAAACAACGACTTCGTGTTGAGCACCAACTAACACTGGACCTACTTCTCCTGTACGTGTGTACAACAAACCTCATACTTCTATGGATTGGGGAAGTGTCACACAGAATATCATCTCTTACTCTCTTAGTTCTAGACAACAGTGGACAGAATAGAATGATCGTGTCTTAACTACACACCAGATACCCCACATCACGACACATGGATAAGCATGCAGGAATCACTGGTGTTTCTAACACACCTGGCTAGCAGCAGACTACCATCCAGAACAACATGAATCTAGACCCTGCAGACATGTACAGCGACAAGTCTCATCACAACGAGACCTCTAGTAACACTGCAGACAAGTACAGCGACAAGTCTCATCACAACCAGACCTCTAGTAACACTGCAGACATGTACAGCGACAAGTCTCATCACAACGAGACCTCTAGTAACACTGCATACATGTACAGCGACAAGTCTCATCACAACCAGACCTTTAGTAACACTGCAGACAGACGTTTGGTTGCGCAGATGCTCCACTAGAGGCTGGATTGAGATATACAGATATATGCCCGTTTTTGGCCTTAAAGACATCATCAGCTATGTGACAAGACATTAACAATGTGACAAGACATCAACTATGTGACAAGACATCAGTTGTGACAAGACATCAACTATGTGACAAGACATCAGTTGTGACAAGACATCAACTCTCTGACAAGACATCAATTGTGACAAGACATCAACTCTCTGACAAGACATCAATTGTGACAAGACATCAACTCTCTGACAAGACATCAACTCTCTGACAAGACATCAATTGTGACAAGACATCAACTCTCTGACAAGACATCAACTCTCTGACAAGACATCAACTCTCTGACAAGACATCAACTCTCTGACAAGACATCAACTCTCTGACAAGACATCAGTTGTGACAAGACATCAACTCTCTGACAAGACATCAATTCTGACAAGACATCAACTCTCTGACAAGACATCAACTCTCTGACAAGACATCAACTCTCTGACAAGACGTCAGCTATAAGACATATAGGAACCGACCGTAAGTTGCAGACTTCAAACATAACACATATCACTTAAGATAACCCGAACAGTCTCCAACCACAGCCAGCCCCAGAGGGTGTGATTTATAGACACATTTAAGAGATTGTTGAACATCATCTCTGTGAGTGCCTAGCTCTTACAGATATTAGAAAACTGACTTCACCTAAGCCAGATCAACGGAATACCGTCTTCTGTGCAATACAAATATTATATAGTCAGTAGTACAGGACCCTATTACCGTTGGCGACGTGTCTCACATTTGTATTTCACATTTCAAGTGCTCATGTCTGGATATCTCATGAGTATTTAACCTGCGTTCTGTATTGATGTACATATGTATGTATTTGTGTTTGAGTTTGTAAATGCGAATTTACTTATACTGAGACTTTTCTAAGTTTAATTAAACTTAGCACCAATCTTAGAATATGAAGTGTTAACGTGGAATCTGTATTGCTGTATGCACCAGGAGCCGGGAGAACGACTGCAGCCATGACAGATATCTGGCGCTGGGTATGACATACATTGAGAACAGCTGAGACTAGCATAACCAGAAAGATTGGAGTTAGTAAGTGTAGGACCTATGTCCCAATGAGGGATACATGGATCAGAATACAAAAAGAATGCATTTCTAAAGTTGCGTGCATAGTGTGCTTGTGTGTGAGTGTGCTTGTGTGTGTGTGTGGTGTGTGTGTGTGTGTGTGTGTGTGTGTGTGTGTGTGTCAAAGTAGTGAGGTGAGACCCATACAACGGTGTCTTATCCTCGACTCTGGTGCCGTGTGCAATACTCACGCAGTGAACAACAATATGAGTTAACAAACTGTAACCCGTGATTTAACACTAGGAGACGCCTGATCTACTTCTAAGGTTAAACCGGTGCACAATAAATTTGCCTGTATCAACAAGCTACAAATTGATTGATCGCGCTCGGGAACGGCAAATCCGGCCAAATGTTCTTCTCTGCTTTAGTAAGCAACATCCGAGGCGTCTGGGAAGACAAACAGTGACTCTTCCAACAGAGAACTTACATTACTAGCTTCTCTCATGTTTCTACCCCAAAATCACTTGCGGGTCGGCAAGCAGCCAAAATTGTTGCTTATGTACTGAATGTGTGCAAATGTGTAGATACATCCGGTCATGAATTCTAAATGTGTGCATATATTCTGAAAATGTACAACCGCGGTTAGTACTTACTGTCCAGAGACAGTGAACCATATGATCCACATTTGCACTCGTATCAGTGGTTCTCCACTGTAAGTGCTATATTTATAGAGGGTCACTGTGAGTGGTATATTTGTAGGTGACCACTGTGAGTGGTATATTTATAGAGGGCTACTGTGAATGGTATATTTATAGAGACCGACTGTAAGTGGTATATTTAATAAAGAGCAACTGTGAGTGGTATATTTATATAGAGCAACTGTGCGTGCCATATTTCTACAAGTTAATTGCGAGTGTCGTATTTATATATGGCCACGGTGAGTGTTATGATGTTAGAAGGAGATTATGAGTTGAATATGTGTATAGACATGCTGCGACTGCCATATTTGTAGAAGGCGACTGTGCTGCTATATTTATAGAAGGCCACCGCTAGTGCCAAGAGGGCCACTGTGAGTGCTATGTTTGTAGAGGGAACATTCCCTACCAACAATGACTGTGAAGGGACTTTGCCCAGCTAACACACCGTGAAGGGGCTTTCCCAGTTAGCAGTGACAATGAAAGAACATTCCCCAGATAGCAGTGACAATGAAGGGACATTCTCCAGCAGTGACAATGAAGGAACATTCCCCAGATAGCAGTGACAATGAAGGAACATTCCCCAGATAGCAGTGACGATGAAGGAACATTCCCCAGATAGCAGTGACAATGAAGGAACATTCCCCAGATAGCAGTGACAATGAAGGAACATTCCCCAGATAGCAGTGACAATGAAGGAACATTCCCCAGTTAGCAGTGACAATGAAGGAACATTCCCCAGATAGCAGTGACAATGAAGGAACATTCCCCAGATAGCAGTGACTGTAAGAGAACTTTTCCTTACCAGCAGAGACTATCAAAGAATCAAGAGTTAAATTATACACAGCAGGAGACCGTGAGCATAACCAGCTGAGAACTCCCCGTCTGGACGCCGTGTCTGTACAGAAGCCTGGACTGTACAGAAGCCTGGACTGTACAGAAGCCTGGACTGTACAGAATCCTGGACTGTACAGAAGCCTGGACTGTACAGAAGCCTGGACTGTACAGAAGCCTGCACTGTACAGAAGCCTGGACTGTACAGAAGCCTGGACTGTACAGAAGCCTGGACTGTACAGAAGCCTGGACTGTACAGAAGCCTGGACTGTACAGAAGCCTGGACTGTACAGAAGCCTGGACTGTACAGAAGCCTGGACTGTACAGAAGCCTGGACTGTAAAGATGTCAGGACTGGATCAACGCCAGGTCTATATTATGATTAGTTGCTATCACACTAACTCATTTCGTGAACACGGCGTCGTATCATAGGCCACGTTGGTGTGTCTGGTCTGGGTATCATCTTGGTTTTGGTAACAGTCTATTCTTAACTCAGTTATAGAATGAGAGTATTTGCCACAGAGACAAACGAGAAGAGAGAGGAGGATCATGCTGAGCTTAAAGATGCTTGTGGTCGTTTCCTGAGTTCGTCTGGAAAAAAAATTCAGTTAGCTGACTTATATATGTATAAACACAGACACATAACCGATGCATTTGAAAAAACAGAATGTTTGAATAAAGACCTGACATTTATTCGTAAAAGAAATTAAAAGAATGTATGGATCATAATCTAAGAAGCATGTCGCAGATCTGACTGTTTGTCTATTTGTCTGTCTAGCTGTCTGTCTCTAGGCTAATGATCAGAGGTCGATTATACATACACTGTGAAGAGTACAATAGCCCAGAAAAAGGTTGCCCAACTAGTTATGATATAATAATGTAAGAATAATTAATTGTCTCACATAAGACAATGAATGCCATGGCTACTATTATCGGCAGATTGGCAGTGAAACTATTTCATGCAGCGAAAACTGGCAGGTTCCAGTTCCTGACGGATCCAGCTTCAGAGAGTTTCTGTTGTTCAATTTCTTCTCATTTGTACTTCTTTTAACTTGTTTTAGTTCTTTGTCTGTCTGTCTGTCTGTCTGTCTGTCTGTCTGTCTGTCTGTCTGTCTGTCTGTCTCTCTCTCTGTCTCTCTCTCTCTCTCTCTCTCTCTCTCTCTCTCTCTCTCTCTCTCTCTCTCTCTCTCTCTCTCTCTCTCTCTCTCTCTCTCTCTCTCTCTCTGTCCTCTGTTTCCCCGACTCCACTATGTGTACAAATATAGTACAATGATGAAAAGTATAGCGACCCCACATTGGTTCTGTTAGCATTCTGGATAAGTGCACCGAGCCGCACGCTCAGTGATACAAGCTTGATCTCAGCCGCCATGTAATCACTTGCCACATTCACATGCTCTACTGCAGTAAACCTAGACTCGTAAACGGAAATCTAGTGTTGCTGACAAGATAGGTAGCGGGGAACGGAACTGATTATCTTATCACACAATGTCGTGACATAGTGTGTGTGGAAGTCGGCCACTACACAAACCCACTAAATTGTCTACCATGGGACTACTTTTGTCTGATGTCGTATTGCGTTTACGATCACTGCTGGGCCAAACATTGCGTGATGTGGCCTATTTTGTAGTCAGTTATGCTAGAACAGAAATTCCCACGGGAAGCAATAAATTCCACCGAGATTAGAAATAAAGTGGAAACTTTCAAACGTCTGCCTGGTCACGGGAACCATACGTGTTGAGTCTGGAAGTGATCGGTCGATGAGATATATGGGTGGAAGAGACCGATTGATGGGATCTATGGGTGTAAGCGATCGGTTGATGAGACTCAATGGGAGGAAGAGATCAGTTGATGGCATCTATGGGTGGAAGAGATCGGTTGATGGGATCTATGGGTGGAAGAGATCGGTTGATGGGATCTATAGGTGGAAGTGATAGGTCGATGAGATATATGGGTGGAAGAGATCAGTTGATGAGACTCAATGGGAGGAAGAGATCGGTTGATGGGATCTATGGGTGGAAGAGATTGGTTGATGGGATCTATGGGTGGAAGAGATCGGTTTATGGGATCTATAGGTGGAAGTGATAGGTCAATGAGATATATGGGTGGAAGAGATCGGTTGATGGAATCTATGGGTGGAAGAGATCGGTTGATGAGATATATGGGTGGAAGAGATCGGTTGATGAGATATATGGGTGGAAGAGATCGGTTGATGAGATATATGGGTGGAAGAGATCGGTTGATGAGATATATGGGTGGAAGAGGTCGGTTGATGGAATCTATGGGTGGAAGAGATGGGATCTATGGGTGGAAGAGATCGGTTGATGGGATCTATAGGTGGAAGTGATAGGTCGATGAGATATATGGGTGGAAGAGATCGGTTGATGGAATCTATGGGTGGAAGAGATCGGTTGATGAGATATATGGGTGGAAGAGATCGGTTGATGAGATATATGGGTGGAAGAGATCGGTTGATGAGATATATGGGTGGAAGAGATCAGTTGATGAGATATATGGGTGGAAGAGATCGGTTGATGGAATCTATGGGTGGAAATCGGTTGATGGGATCTATAGGTGGAAGTGATAGGTCGATGAGATATATGGGTGGAAGAGATCGGTTGATGGAATCTATGGGTGGAAGAGATCGGTTGATGAGATATATGGGTGGAAGAGATGGGTTGATGAGATATATGGGTGGAAGAGATCGGTTGATGAGATATATGGGTGGAAGAGATGGGTTGATGAGATATATGGGTGGAAGAGATTGGTTGATGGAATCTATGGGTGGAAGAGATCGGTTGATGGGATCTATGGGTGGAAGAGATCGGTTGATGGGATCTATAGGTGGAAGTGATAGGTCGATGAGATATATGGGTGGAAGAGATCGGTTGATGGAATCTATGGGTGGAAGAGATCGGTTGATGAGATATATGGGTGGATGAGATCGGTTGATGAGATATATGGGTGGAAGAGATCGGTTGATGAGATATATGGGTGGAAGAGATCGGTTGATGAGATATATGGGTGGAAGAGATCGGTTGATGGAATCTATGGGTGGAAGAGATCGGTTGATGGGATCTATGGGTGGAAGAGATCGGTTGATGGGATCTATAGGTGGAAGTGATAGGTCGATGAGATATATGGGTGGAAGAGATCGGTTGATGGAATCTATGGGTGGAAGAGATCGGTTGATGAGATATATGGGTGGAAGAGATCGGTTGATGAGATATATGGGTGGAAGAGATCAGTTGATGAGATATATGGGTGGAAGAGATCGGTTGATGGAATCTATGGGTGGAAGAGATCGGTTGATGGATCTATGGGTGGAAGTGATCGGTCGATGTGATTCTATGGGTGGAAGAGATCGGTTCATGAGATCTATGGGTGGAAGAGATCGGTTGATGGAATCTATGGATGGAAGAGATCGGTTGATGAGATATATGGGTGGAAGAGATCGGTTGATGAGATATATGGGTGGAAGTGATCGGTCGATGTGATTCTATGGGTGGAAGAGATCGGTTCATGAGATCTATGGGTGGAAGAGATCTGTTGATGGAATCTATGGGTGGAAGAGATCGGTTGATGAGATATATGGGTGGAAGAGATCGGTTGATGAGATATATGGGTGGAAAAGATCGGTTGATGGAATCTATGGGTGGAAGAGATCGGTTGATGAGATATATGGGTGGAAGAGATCGGTTGATGAGATATATGGGTGGAAGAGATCGGTTGATGAGATATATGGGTGGAAGAGATCGGTTGATGAGATATATGGGTGGAAGAGATTGGTTGATGAGATATATGGGTGGAAGAGATCGGTTGATGAGATATATGGGTGGAAGAGATCGGTTGATGGAATCTATGGGTGGAAGAGATCGGTTGATGAGATATATGGGTGGAAGAGATCGGTTGATGAGATATATGGGTGGAAGAGATCGGTTGATGAGATATATGGGTGGAAGAGATCGGTTGATGAGATATATGGGTGGAAGAGATCGGTTGATGGATCTATGGGTGGAAGTGATCGGTCGATGTGATTCTATGGGTGGAAGAGATCGGTTCATGAGATCTATGGGTGGAAGAGATCTGTTGATGGGATCCATGGGTAGAAGAGATCTGTTGATGACGGGAATATAAACGGTCGGGGGGGGGGGGGGGGGTAGATAGTTGGAGACGTATCTGGGGGTAAGATAGACGGTTGGAGGGGTATCTGAGGGGAAGATAGACAGTTGGAGGGGTATCTGAGGGGAAGATAGACAGTTGGAGGGGTATCTGAGGGGCATGATAGGCGTTTGGAGACGTACCTGAGGGGAAGAGGAATGGTTGGAGACGTATCTGAGGGGGAGGAGACAGTTGGAGGCGTATCTGAGGGGAAGATAGACGGTTGGAGATAAATCTGAGGGGAAGATAGACGGTTGGAGATATATCTGAGGGGAAGATAGACGGTTGAAGATGTATCTGAGGGGAAGAGAGATGGTTAGAGGCGGATCTGTGGGAAAGAGAGACGGTTGGAGACATACATTGGCGGAAGTGAAAACAAAAATATAGTAACAATATGAGAAGAAGAAGAAAACAGAAGTTGGGCGTTCTGCCCAGACGTGAGAGTATAACATGAAATGAAATAGCTACAGACCGACATGGGTAAATATACGCCACAGTGACATGCAACTGTCGCCATTCTTCAAGGCATAACTTCAAGGACTTCAGCAAAATATTACATTTAGTGGTGCAACCAAACGGAAGAAAATGATGTGCAATCCTGTGATAGACATCCGGTCGAAACATCCGACTTCAACATGGCATAAACATCTGTCTTCCGGTCGGTCGGCCAACACATCTGATTTCAGCGTGGTATAAAGGGTATATTTGGGGAGCCTTCGCTTTCCCTCTTCCATCAGTTCTCACTCAACCAGAATTCCTCGATGAGTTCTATTTCCAATACCAACAGTAAATGCGCTCTTTCCATCATTTCCGGGATCATCGTATAGTATTTCCTGGATCAACAGCTAGGCCATTAGTTGGTGTTTCGGGGACCATAAGTTGGTGTTTCCATGATCATCATTTGGTATTTTCAGGACCATCAGTTGGTGTTCCCAGGACCATCAGTTGGTGTTTCCAGGACCATCAGTTGGTGTTTCCAGGACCATCAGTTGGCGTTTCCATGATCATCATTTGTTGTTCTCAGGACCACCAGTTGGTGTTTTCACGACCATCAGTTAATGTTTCCCAGAGCGATCAGTTAATGTTTCCAGGACGGGAAGGTTAACCCGGTCAACAAATGCCCGCAGAAGTCGGATGTGTCGGCCTAACGGCGCAAGAACGTAGCTCTGCTGTAAACAGGCACAACGCAATCACGTCCGAAAAAAAGAAACTCCGGATGAACGAAGAAGAAGAAGAAGAAGAAGTTTCCAGGACCATCAGTTGATGTTCCCAGGACCATCAGTTGGTGTTTCCAGGACCATCAGTTGATGTTCCCAGGACCATCAGTTGATGTTCCCAGGACCATCAGTTGGTGTTTCTAGGAACATCAGTTGGTGTTTCTAGGAACATCAGTTGGTGTTTCTAGGAACATCAGTTGGTGTTTCCAGGACCATCAAATGGTGTTTCTAGGAACATTAATTGGTGTTCCCAGGACCATCAGTTGGTGTTTCCGGGAACATCAAATGGTGTTTCAGGGACATCAGTTGGTGTTTACGGGACCATCAATTGGACCATCAGTAGGTTTTTCTGGGATCATCACTTGGTTTTTTCCGAAAAAATCGATAGGACCAGCAGTTGATGATTCCGGGACCATCGGTTGGCATTTCCGGAACCATCGGTTGAACCATTAGTGTTTCCGACCCCACCTGTTGGTGTTTCCAGGACAGTCAATTGAAGATGGAGTAGGAGCTTCACCAGGGCTGGTTCCCTGTTATTGACGTAAACATTGGTTTTGTGAGTCACTGACACCGTTCATCGTTTTTGCTGCGTCTTCGGTTCATAATTCATGAAAAATTAGGTTTAGAATTCACGGAAACTCTAGTCAAGAATTCATCCTACCACTGCGTTAATGCCCCACTCTGGCTGCAGGAAATCACCGCTGGCTTGATCCTGTCATTACCCGAAGGGTTGAGAGTGCGGTCGAGGGTAATCACTTAATTGTGCGCACTCACATTTGTCGTGTCAGATTATCCTAGTTTACCTCATATCCGGTGACAGCTGGGGCGGAATGCCGACAAGAACCAGACAGAATGGATTGTGGTAATTTCACTCTGTCGTGTCCATATATGCTCTCGTCTGTCTCCCGCTTGAGTAGGACACATCGGCAGGAAACTAGACTGCAAACATTGTAGGAGAACATCGACAAGAAACTCGACTAGAAACATTGTAGGAGAACATCGACAAGAAACTAGACTGGAAACATTCCGCGCTGCGGAAAGAGACTGAGCCATATGGGATAAAAACCCGGCAGTGAAGTCGACCCTGTCGACTTTTAAGCGACATTGTAGAAGACCATCGACAAGAAACTCGACTGGAAACATCGTAGGAAAACAGTTACAGGAAAATAGACTATAAAAATTGTAGGAGAACATCAACAGAAAACTAGACAATAAACATCGTAGGAGAACATCAACAGGAAACTCGACTGGGAACGTGTGGATTCCCGCGATGCTTTACTAGCTTTATTAACTTTAGTTGCATGACCTCTACAGTACGTTGCAATCGACCCCAACATGTATTGACGTGATGTGATTTACTAGGTCAGTTTACGTTGAGTAGTTTACTTAAATGTTGACTTCTCGTTTAGACGGCAGTGGCAATATTTGTTTCTTCCAAACGTTAATTTCATATCCTTTACAGCACGTCGTAGTCAACCTCAGCATATTTTGCTGCTTGTGGTGTCTTGGCAAGTTTACGTTCAATAGTTTACCATTGCTTTCTGAACGAGGGTGCTCACACCATTATATAGAAACCAATTCTAGGCGGTCTGCATCCAAATCTCCCGCAGCTGCGTTTCAAACGCTGTATGCGGGATTGCGATTTGCGTTCATAACCCCTTCGCCACAGAGCGGGCTAGCAAATTATGGAACGCGGCATTGCAAGGTCAATCACACACAGCCAATGGGAGCTAGGGCTGAGGGCAAGGTCAATCACACACAGCCAATGGGAGCTGGGGCTGACGGCAAGGTCAATCACACACAGCCAATGGGAGCTACGGCTGAGGGCAAGGTCAATTACACACAGCCAATGGGAGCTGGGGCTGACGGCAAGGTCAATCACACACAGCCAATGGGAGCTAAGGATGAGGGCAAGGTCAATTACACACAGCCAATGGGAGCTGGGGCTGACCAGCGAGGTCAATCAGACACAGCCAAGATGAGCTGGGATGTGGCAGGTCAATCACACAAGCCAATGGGAGCTGGGCCCTGATAAGCAATGGTCAATCACACACGCCAATGGGAGCTGGGTGACAGGCAAGTCCCAATCACACACAGCCAATGGAGCTGGGGCTGACAAACAATGTCAATCACAACACAGCCAATGGGAGCTGGGGCTGACAACAATGTCAATCACACACAGCCAATAGGAGCTGGGGGTGGCAGCAAGGTCCTGCAGAGCTGGGGTGACAGCAAGGTCCTGCAGAGCTGGGGTGACAGCAAGGTCCTGCACAGAACATGCACTTCTTTTTACAGTTTCCTATTGCTCTCAGAATTGCCGACGCCTCATACCATCGAAATCAACGCACAGTGATCTGCTTCCGAATAGCCCGAGCCTAATTTCAAACCCTCGACTGGGAATGTCAGCCAATTGTGACATTGTGTTTCACTCCCCCTAAGTCATATAAAGGTGTATAGTAATCTGAGAACAATCAGTAAAGGATAAAACAGTGGATAAGTCACAGGCAAACAGACAGACACATTCATACAGACAGAGAGAGAGAGAGAGAGAGAGAGAGAGAGAGAGAGAGAGAGAGAGAAGGAGGATGGGGGGGGGGGGGGGAGCTGATTAATGGCGAAACAGGTGCAATCGCCTCAGGTCTAGAATGTTCTATATAATGAATTAGTATTTCTAGCACTTCTTCGTACACTTCTTTCAAGTGTTTTTTTTTTTTCTTTTCTTTCTTTCTTCTAGAAGCTTTGTTCCGTCTGCGTTTTTGGATTTTCTTGCTTTCGTGTTTTTCTTTCGCTAATTGTATTTATCGTTATTTGTCTTTCTTTTTGTTTCAACTTTTTATTAATATTTTCCCTAAGTTAATGTGTTCTCTTTCTTCCTAAGTTAATTTATTTTCTATCTTGTAACTTCTCTCTTTTCTTCCGCAATGCACTCCATTTTGATGTGTTCGGCTATTTCATGGAATGAACTACACTGACACTGCATGTTCGTATTTTTTACTCACAAACTGCAAATTCACTTGTTCACTAAGTAAAGGTCGCTTGCACGAAGGCATATGTTTGTGGTTTTCTCACATCAATTTTGGTTTTCAGCTTAATCCTTCTCCCGCTTTTTGAAACCCACAGTTTCACTTTGAGGTAAAAAAGAAAATCAAACCGACACTCTCTCCTTGGGGGATTTTGAAATAACTGGCAAGAAGATGCCTTCAAGTATCGTTACCGCCATGTTCCCCCCTCCAATCTAGCGCCCCCTCTATCCGCGCACGGCCTCGGTTTTGGCTCGGGATAACCCAGCATGCAAGTGGCATCTGCAGTTAGTTGGCGTGAAAGAAAAATAGGCGTCGGCAGCCCAAGGAAAATAGTTTACTGTAAAGAGTTGAGTGAAGTCGTGTATTTTAGTCAAGGTAATGCTGTGTGACATCTTCCGGCAAATAACTGCAATGTGTGAACTGTCTTGGCACGGCTAAGAACAGTTTCACCTCCATTATTATTTGTTTGACTACAGCTCTTGGAAGCGCAATCATACAAGCTAAGTGTGAAAGAGCAATCATACAAGCTAAGTGTGGAAGTGCGATCATACAAGTGAAGTGTGGCAGCGCAATCATACAAGCTAATTGGGAAAGCACAAACGATGTGACGGAAGCGCAATCATACAAGCTAAGGTGTGGTTTCTCCCTTGTAACCGGGCCCCACCAAGGAAACAAAGGATAGTTACTCTGTAACCTAGCAAGCCTGTCGCAAGAGGAAACTAAGGATGGTTGGCGTAAAGAGTGGCCGACTCATCCCGCAGACAAGGCAGCTAGCTACACATTCCAGTACATGTATGAACAGTCTACAGCGACATCTGGTGTGGTCACGTAAGACAGATATCACGTAGATGATGGCTGCATGTGAATGATGTACGGAATAAATACACACATCACGTAGATGATGGCTGCATGTGAAATATGTACGGAATAAATACACACATCGGTGCTTCGTTTATGTACCCAAGATTCTCGCACCACAGACGTATCCAACGGTACTTCAGAACCCACTGACGGTATACTTGGATACATATGCTAACAGTATTTTTTAAAATTATATATTGACTTCTGTATCTATCCAACTGGCGTAATCAGATCACAAGTTGTGTGTGTGTGTGTGTGTGTGTGTGTGTCAGAGAGAGACAGAGACTAACAGTGAGACACAGAAAGAGAGACAAGACAGACACACAGAAAGCCAGAAAGAGAGTCAGAGAGACACAGAGAGAGAGAGAGAGAGTGAGAGAGAGAGAGAGAGAGAGGAGAGAGAGAGAGAGAGAGAGAGAGAGAGAGAGAGAGCTCGTGAGGTAGTAGGGGGGAAAAAAAACAACGAAATGACTGAATATTATGAGAAGACTGAGAATCTGCAGCAGGGAACTGTATGAGCGGAGAAGAGAGAAAGAAGAGCAAAGACCTGCGTACTGTCAGCTGTGTAATGGTAAAATCTACTTGTGCTGTGAGAGAACAAATAAACGAAAGATGCTGTTCTGCCATTCAACATAATCTGTAATGCAAGACGACTATAACCGAGCAACATCAAGTGCACTCGCAGGTGTGTTGAAATATACTTGGAGTGTTCTGAAAACGTTTCATTACATAAGGGCACACGGCAAAAAAGCGTAATATGGTGACAATTATAAGCAAGAGTTTGTTGTTACGTTCACAGCATATGCAGTGCTTGAGCGGGAAGCTTCAAAGTCGTCAAAACGTTGTTAATGTTAGCATCCTGCAGGTGTGGTACCTGCTTGAGGGATTTCAGACGGCACCAAGGAGTTCATCACCGACCTGATTCATCCCACACCGTCCTGGACAGGGGGTTGAGCTTGGCAGCCTTTCCGTTTATGACAGCTAGGCAGAGAACATCATACTTTCTGTTGTATTTCCATACTCTCGGGTTTAGGGGTAAGCAGAAGAATGTACATACAAAAACTGCACGTATACCAAGCGGTTGCGGATGTAACTTTAAGCGGGCTGACGATTGAAAGAACAGGACTGCTCGTCAATGGAGTGTGAAGTTTCAAGTGCGGATGGAGTTGAGAGGTTTACCGTAGTAGTTCCGAAACACGTTGAATTTAATTTGTGCAAGAAATTGAGTCAGCAAAAGTACAAAGTCGAGCCAGCGCCGAGTATTTGAGTGAAGGTCATAGGAATTCTAGCATACACATTTCCTGTCTTTATTTTGTTCTCTGGCTTTGAATGCAAGCGTAGTTGAGTTCATAAATCTGCTACTACTTCTAGTGCACTGCACTGATTTTTGCTTGTGGATTAGCTTTCCTTATTACCAGTGTCCCCCACAGTCAGGCAACCTACTCCGACTTTAGAGGTACTTGTAATTTACGTCCTCAAGCCAAGAACGAGAAATCAACATTTTAGTCCAACTGACCAGTGTAGGAGTTGAACCCGCTATCTCGGCATCAGCACACCGGATGTTCAAGCGTATGGTCATTACGTCCCTTGCTCTGTTTATTTCATTTCTGCTCATTTGTTCTTCAAACTTGTCTAATTTGTTTTGACCTTTTCTTTCGCTATATTGTTTACTGGTCCTATTATCCTCTGTGTGTTGTTTTTTGCAAACCGACAAAGCTCTAACTCCACCAGATACAGCAATCAACGACAGTGCTTTAACAGTTTTCAAAGCCAGTGATGCTGTTCTTCATGAATACTATAATGGTGCATTTGTATCTCTTTTTTCCCCCAACAAACTATGCACTGTTGTGTATATAGAAAAAGCCTGGGGTGTACCGAAATGTGAACTTGAATTGTTCTGTTGCGACCTGGAGCCATCCCAGATCCAGAAATGGTGATGCATTTCGCCCAGCCCAAACTCTGGCCTAGCGACAGGGTGAGCACTGCCCTGTTTGGAGACCTGTTCCCAACTGTAGAGTGTGTGTGATGAACTGTTTAAGCCAGCAATTTTCAGAGAGAAGAAAACCCTAGGATCATCCTAGGGTAGTTCATTTTCTCTCGGTCTCACTACATAGTGAGTGGATGGACAGCTATATAGACTGGTAGATTGATTTCCATTCATAGACTAGTTGAGTTATTATGTAATTTTTTTAAATGTATTTATTATTTAAATTAGATAAACATACATTAGAGGTCAGCTTGGCCAAGAGGTTTAACGCGCTCGCGCTTAAACTCCCTGTACGCTGTCGGCGAGGTAGTAGGTTCATTCCACCCATCGGTCAGCTGGTCATTTTGCTGGACACATCGGTCAACTGGACATCTTGCTGGACACATCGGTCAGTTAGACATCTTGCTGGACACACCGGTCAGCTGGACATCTTGCTGGACACATTTGACAGCTGGACATCTTGTGCTGGACACACCGGTCAGCTGGACATCTTGCTGGACACATTTGACAACTGGACATCTTGCTGGACACACCGGTCAGCTGGACATCTTGCTGGACACATCGGTCAGCTGGACATCTTGCTGGACACATCGGTCAGCTGGACATCTTGCTGGACACATCGGTCAGCTGGACATCTTGCTGGACACACCAGTCAGCTGGACATCTTGCTGACAGCAATGTCAAAGTACTGACAGTAACATGGTCAGCTGGATTAGTTGGATACTGTGGTTCATATTAGAAATACATTGGATTAGTTGGATACTGTGGTTCATATTAGAAATACATCGGATTTGTTGGATACTGTTTATCATATGAGAAATACCCTGGATTAGTTGGATACTGTGGTTCATATTAGAAATACATTGGATTAGTTGGATACTGTTTATCATATGAGAAATACATTGGATTAGTTGGATACTGTGGTTCGTATTAGAAATACACTGACAAGGAAACAAAGGAGCAAGACAGAAAAAAAAGCAAGGAAAGAAAATGATAAAGAGAAAGAGATAAATAAAGAGATTAGAAAGCCAGAAAAGGATGAAATAAACATCGATAGAAAGGAACATAAAGAAACAAATAGAAAGGGACGGAGAGAGGCAGGCAGGGGAAACACAAATGCGCACTGATGCCTTCTGACGTTATTTAAGAGAACCCCACCACTGGAGTGTGTGAGGGCTGGAGGGAATTCAGCAGGGGATAGATGCATGTATAGTTTAATGTTCATTGGACGGCATCCATTCATCGCCAGCGTCGATATTAATACGCTTACTGTAATCTTTCTAATAGCACTGTGGTGGCTAGAACTCGTGGCTAAACACGCCATTAATTGGGCCTCATTCCGAGTGCCATTAGTTTCATACACCCAGATACACACTGGGCTACCATACTTTTAGGGGAAGTTACTCTGTGAGATTTGAGGATAGATAACTTACACTAGAGGCTGTGTATTCGGGATGGATGTATTGTAGAGTGAAAGGAGGTACCAAGGAGAGAGTTAACGTTTCAATGAAAGGATAGACGAACGGATAGTTGAGCGGACAGCTGCAGAGAGAGACATATATTGATAGATGTATATATTAGCTGGTGGGTTGGGTGAATGGATATGATAGGGATGTGTATGATTGGATGGATAGATAATAAGATTAGGATGGTTGAGATTGACAAACCGATGGATTGGATCGATTGATGTCCAAACGTATAGACTGGCCAGAAAGGTCAGTGTGAACTAACTCCACCACGTGATGTGGAGAACAAACAACAAATGCATGCCTATCGATTCTCGTTCAGCGCAGCACAAATCTGTATACACCTCGTGGATTGTCTTCCTCCTGCCCGTGTTTGGGAAGCATCTAGTGGACATCGTGGCCATTACATCGTGCAACATTATCACCCCAAAATAAATATCTGTTATTATTGATCTTCGATCAATACCCTCCCCTCTTCTTGTCCTGCTCACTTTCTTTTCCTCTCTGTTTCCCCTCTGTCTTTCTCTCTCCGCCCTCCTCGCCCTCTCTTTATTTTTCCATCTCTCTATGTCAGACACATCCTCCGTATCACGATTTCCTCCCAGGGGTTGGTAGTCACGCTACACCCAGTCCGCACGAACAGCCAGTTTTGATCTGTGATTTCCCCACATGCACGATTAAACATGTCTTTGACTGTTACACTTTTTTTCTTTCCTGTGATCTTGTGTGAGTGGCTTTTTATCTTTGTTCCTACATTTTATTTAGGACACTGAACAAGCAAGTTCGTCCCTCTTTCCAGCGTGTTATTTTGTGGGGTCACTTGCATGAAACATTCGGTTCCTATCAGCAAGATTGCGTGTTTGTTTCAACCAACGGTTCCCACTAGACCCCGATAATGTCGGCATTTGTTTCTAACCAGTTTCATCTGAGATGGACCCAAGCTGAGCAAATGAACACGAGGACCACTCTCTGGAAGAGTCAACAATGTTGATGAGATACTGACCGTAACCTTCAGTGTAGATTTGTTAGTGTAGATTTGTTTTGTCCATTCGACACGTACACATACTTAATTTATTATTTTTCTTGTAAATACTTTATAACATTTATCTGATTGCATTTCTTGTTTTCGGAGACCGCTGGTAGTCGTCGTTGTTGCTACGGAGTTCGTGTTCTGTGTGACGGTCTCCACAGGCCTTTCTACGGAAAGAAGTCAGAGCCATAAGGGATAAAACCCGGTACAATGAAGTGAAACCTCCTGCCTTAACTCCTTTACAGGACATCGCTGTCAACATCAGCATCTTTCAGCTGATTGTTGATTTCTTGGCGATATTACGCTCAGTAGTTTGCCATTGCTTTCTGAGTGACCTGATCACAACCCCGTAAGTTAACCAAAGTGGCGAGAACCGCTACCGATTATCGCGCGGGTTTTACGTTCCTCACGTGGATCTCCCGGGATTGGGGAAATAGTTTTTTAACGCTAGGCAGGGGACCGGAAACCGTGAGATTGCCATAACTTTATTCAGAGCCAAAAGAGGTGATTAAATTTAATGCCCCACCCCTCTTCAACCCATAAAAGGGTCGCGTGAAAGTTCTCTTTGTGGCATATCCGCTAGCGTGCATTAAATGTCCACAGTATGGGAAATGGGCTGGGCGCGGCCTCCCCCAGGCAACCCCATGTACCCGAAAAAACTAGGGAAAGCCCGTTGATCAAAAGGACCCCAACCTAAGCCCGTTTGTAATTGTCGACCAAGACCGCGGGATGCATAAAGGCTTCATTACTACCCTGCACTCGGGACCGTTTTGTAATTTTTTTATATTTTAATCCTCCCAGTGCATTTTAAAATATTTTAGCTGAAACCTTATATTATATTTTAATATATTTTAAAATTATATATATATATATATTATATATATATAATATATATATATATATATATATATATATATATATATATGGGGGGCAGCGGGGTCTGGGGTTTAATGGTGTCCGCCGGGGAGTGCGGAGGCCCCGGGGTTTCAAGCCCGGTGAGGACGGGGCCCTTTTTCCACGTGGGCCCTTCTAGTAAATTATATATATATATATATATATATATATATATAATATATATTTTTATATATATATATATATATAAAATATATCTAAAAAACCAAGTGTATGTTTGTTTGTTTGTGTGTGGGGATTTTGTATTGGATGCGTTCGATAACGGTACATCCGATTGGGGTTTAAAATTTTTCTCCCACGTCTTCCTTTCATTCATTTGAAACCCGCCCTAAATAATTTTTTTAATTTTTAAAATTTCTTCGACTTAAAAAAATAACATTTATTTTTCCATTTTCATTATATAATGTTTATATAGGGGGGGAATTTTCCCCTCTAAAAAATTTTTTTTAAAGGGGGCATAACTTTTAATAACATTTCTATTTTACTTTATAGTCATATTTTTGGGGACTTACTTGCACTATTGTTAAACTCTTTGTCTATAGTTTTTTTCAGGCATTTTGGTTATAATAAATATGATAAAAATTTTTAAAGGCATTTTCAAATTTTCAAAAAAAAAATGCAAATGCTTAATTTTTAAAACCCATCTTTTTCTACAGTTTTCATTGAATGGTGGGGGTAAAGGACATTCTTTTATGTTACTGTGCGCCAAGACGGGGCAAACCACGCCGGTCGACAAGATGGGAAAAGACATAAAATTGGGGAAGGGGAGAGTTAATATGACTACTTATATAAATTAAATTAGATGCCCCCCCCCCCAAAAAACCCCAAGGGGGACTGGGTAAGCCTGGCCGGGCCAGACGGGACAGACAGACAGACGGGACGGGACAGACAAACAGATAGTGGGGAAACGGGAAAGCTTATAGGACTACAATATAAATTTAAAATGAATGTCCCCCCCAGGGACTGGGGGGAACCCGGGCCGGGGCCAAAGACAGACAGACAAAAAAGCAGACAGACAGACTGATAGATAGATAGATCCCCTCCAGGGCCTGGGCAAAGCCGGGCCCGGGTCAGCTATATATATAAAAAATTTGCAATGTATTCTGTCTTCTTATGTAGTATGTATTTTTTTATGCGTTCGGGGAACGGGCCTTCCGATTGAGATGAAAATTTTTTACACGTTGGGTTTTTATCTTTTCCCCTGCAGGGCCCAAATTCCCTGGTTTGTTAGTTTACAAACAGCTATTTTCGTTAAAATTTAATTTTGTAATTACATTATAATTTTTAAAATTGCGAAAGGGGAAATTAACTTAAGAAAAGTTATATCAAGGACCCTAATTTTTTAATAGCTTGCTATACATGTATTTAAAATAATTGTTGCATATTTCTCAAATAAGTGGACCCTTTTTTCTACAGTTATCTACAGGCATATGCGTTATAATATATAATTTATAAAATCTTTAAGGAATTTTTAAAGTTTTCATAAACATAATGCATCTAAATTTTTAAAACTTTTAAAATTTTTTTTTAACTCATCTTTTTATTTCTCTTCGGCATCTATACAGCCATCCCAGCATGTATTGGGTTTTCGTGATATCTTGGTAAGATTACGTTCAGCCCTATTTAGTTATTTATAGGCCCGGCTTTGCCCAGCTCCTTGTGGGGAGCATCTAATTTAATTCATATAAGTAGTCATATAAGCTCCCGTTCCCGACTATCGGTCTGTCTGTCTGTCTGACCGGGCCCCGGGCTTCACCCAGTCCCTGGTGGGGAGCATCTCATTTAATTCATATAAGTGGGCCCATATAAGTTCCCTTTCCCGCTGTCTGTCTGCCTGTTTGTCGACCCGGCTGTCTGTCTGTCTATCTGTCTGATCTGTCTGATCTGTATATATCTGTCTGTCTGCATGCCCGTCCGTCTCTCCCTCCGTCTATCCCACCCTCTCTATCTATCGGGTCAGATCTATCTATCTAATCTATCTATCTATCTATATATCTATCTAGCTAGCTATAGCTTTTGATTTGATTTGATTTGATTTCAGGGGACTTAACCTAAGATATAGCAATGCTACTAAAAGTTATATCCCTTTATAGAATATTTCTTATGTTAAGTCATGTAATTACAAAATGAAATTTTAGTAAGTAAATAGATGATTGACCCCTAAGAAACTATTACAGTCGGTTGCACAGGAATGAAAGGAAGGCGTGTAGAAAATTTCATCTCAATCGGATGTACCGTTATCGAACGCATCCAATACATTGCCAACCACACAATATAGTCTCTTATATATATATATATATATATATATATATATATATATATATATATATATATATATATATATATATATATATATATATATAAAACAGAGTGTATGGGGTTTTGTGTGTTTGTGGTCAGCTATGTATTGGATGCGTTCGATAACGGTACATCCGATTGAGATGAAATTTCTACACATCTTCCTTTCATTCCTGTGCAACCGACTATAATAGTTTCTTAGTGTAAAATCTTCTACTTATTTAATATTTACTTTTTCATTTTTCACTATATAATTTCTATATAGCAGGGGGACTTCACTCTAGAAAAGTTATTTCAAGGGGCATAACTTTTAATAACATTTCTATATACTTTATAGTCATATTGTTGGACTTACTTGCACTATTGTTAAACTCTTTGTCTGTAGTTATTTCAGGCATATGAGTTATAATAAATAATGATATAATCTTTAAGGCATTTTCAAAGTTTTCATAAAAATAATGCATAATGCATAACATTGTAACCATCTTTTTCTGCTTAAAGAACTTATCAACTGTCATGTCGGTGATTAAAACAGTTTTCATTAAACATAATGAATGGTGTGTGGAAGGACATTCTTTTAAGTACTGTGCGCCAGGAGCTGGGCGAAACCACGCCGGGGTCAGATAGATAGACAGACAGACAGATAGTCGGGAACGGAAGCTTATTTGACTACTTATATGAATTAAATGACATGCTCCCCACCAGGGACTGGTGAAGCCGGGCCGGGTCAGACAGACAGACAGACAGTCGGGAAACGGGAGAGCTTATATGACTACGTATATGAATTACATGAGATGCTCCCCACCAGGACTGGGTGAAGCCGGGCCGGGTCAGACAGACAGATAGACAGACAGACAGATAGTCCGGGAACGGGATAGCTTATATGACTACTTATTATGAATTAATGAGATGCTCCCCACCAGGGACTGGGTGAAGCCGGGCCGGTTTAGCCAGACAGACAGACAAGCAAGCAGACAGACAGACTGATAGATAGATAGATCCCCTCCAGGCCTGGGCGAAGCCGGGGCGGGTCAGCTAGTAGATATATATATATATATATATATATATATAATATATTATATATATATATATATATATATATATATATATATATATATATGTCATAGGAGGTAGGAACATCATGTATAGCGTTCAAGCGATTACACATCTCACCCCAATTTTTCGACGGTCCCCGTCGAATACTCTAGACCCTTAGGGTTTTAGACAAAACACTAGGGCTATTTAAGTAAACAATCAATTAAGGGGGTTTCACCATGGGACTTAAACCTCTCAGCGTAAAATGTTACAGTTATATTTTCTGAACCTGCCTTAAAAACATACATCAGTGACAATTTAAAAAAATCAGTCCCTGACAAAAGATAAATACCATATCTTATGAGCGGCCATAGAGGAATATGCAGTCTGCATACAAATAAACCACCAACCCTGACTCAACATCAACACTTAGCTCCATGGGATGCAATACATAGGGGCACCAAACAAAAAATTCACACAGGCATCCCCTTAAATTTACAATCCCTACTTGTAACCACAAAACAACAACCGGAATAACATGCATGCTATCCACTAGATCACCTGCAAACCAAGATGCAGATTTCCTTGCCACTGAAAAAAAATATATAATTCCCATGACTATGTCAGGCAAACCCAGTTTTTGTTTCCCCGGTCCTGATTCTGGTAGCCCCGCTTCTGCCAACAACATCCACCAGTTTCCATGGGATGAGTCAGTAATTTCTCAGTTGTCACTGTGGTACCCAAATGAAGCGGGGTAGAAAAATACCTGTACATGGGGGAAAAAAACAAAGCAAAACAAAACATGCTGGAAGACATGGCGTCTTAGGACTCACTTTCTGTGAGTGGGGATTCCTAATTCGAATTAATATTGAATGACACAAAATAATTAACTAGTAAATTAATTATTTGTCCCTGTCGTGGAAATATATAACGAAATTCTGTCTGATGATGCTCACTGGATATCGTTTCCTCCCACTTAACGTCTATTATGTGTCTCTTTTGAATTATCTATGCACAGTCGGAAATATAGGACATCACTGTTCACTCGCCCCGCAACACTCAATATGTCCACCCATGACATCATGAACATGGACGAACACGCTAGTATTAACTCCTCTGCTTCCGCCTATAAGGAAAGGATTTTCTTATCACCACAGGTAATATTGTCATCTGTCACTTCAAATGAACATGGTGAACTGATGCACAATAAGGGAAACATCCCCTCGATGATCTCGGGTGATGGTGCCACCAGTGGGGATTGAATACGGATGTCCAGCGCTCTGCTGCTGGTGGGACACACTGGCGGGATGGATTTCTGGTGTCCCCTCTTCCAGACAAACAAGGGAAAGGCCCCAGATGTTGGCACTGCTGAAATCAGTCGCATGAACAGTCCACAACTGTTCTCCCAAAAGAATCAACAGAATTTTTCTCTTGGACAAGCACAGCCTCAGCCTGTATTGAATGTGGGAGCATTCTGCTCTCATGGAGTCGTCAACCACCTCTGTAGCTTTCTGAGTAAAGCTTGATGGTTTCAGTAGGAATATATATGCATCTTCCCAAAAGACTTTATAGCTAAAGTTTGGTGACCGTTGGAGTGTTCGCACTCTTAATTTATACCAGCGGACTCAGACTGAGTGCCGGTTGGGTGGGAAACTTCGGTTCCCTAAACATGGAATAAGGTCACCTTTAATTTCGACGACTTGAGATGTGGTGTAGGTCTGGAGGCTCTTCTCTCAATGCTGTGCTTCTTGGAGACTTGGGGAGAAAACCTGAACCCAGTTAATGTCTTTGGCCGGGGACCTCTCACACCCCCAAAAAGGCAAAAAAAAAAAAACATGGAACTACCACCTAAAAGAATTATTGAAGACTGGAACAGACACCAACAAGATAATCTAAAGGCCGCCAAACAACCCAGGCCGAGGCTCGCCACTTGTCATAGGAGGTAGAATATCAAGGACAGGAAGATGTAATTTCCTATACTTAAGTGCTCAAAGACAAAGAAGCGCAACACTGACTTTTAATGGGCCAGAGAAGAAAAGGACAATAAGGAGAAATAGAGAAAGAGCACTGTGTATATCCTCCTCTGTTAACAAAGAAAAGGGGTAGAATTTAGACAGAAGATTCCAGGAGTTCTTAGGGCGGGGGATATACTGTTGTACACCCCAGACAGAAGATTACACTGCTGGACTGTAACAGGATCAATGAGTTTACACAACAAACTACAGACTAAACAAAACAAATTAAGAACAACAAAAATGTCACTTTATTAACAGAACTGCATGATTCGGTGATAAACAGGCATCCTGACATGTCACACAACTGATATATACAGAAATGGGAACCTATGTTCCCACAGTAATCACTGCTGCCTAACGTCGCTAAGCACATGACTAGGTACCCATCTCCACAAACCAACAAGGACATCACGACAAAGAAACCCCAATGTAAACAACAACATAACAGCAGGTATGGACTCTCTATTGTTATCATCTCAGGACTCATGGACAGTCAGTACATACAGAAATGGGAATCTGAAATCCCACAGTTAGAGATAACTGCTGCCTAGCACTGACTACAGGGGCGGTCTCTAAATGACAGTGAGACCTCAATCATGTTCAGTTGAGTCGAAGGGCACCCTCAATACCCACACAAGACACCCGCATCACATAAGTCGACTGGGACCAGATACAGCGAAAAACCATAACATAACGAGTACAAAACTATAACCCTAACAGCAGATGATATAGTGGCATAAACACGCATAAACAGGTATACGAAGGGGATGTGAGTGGCCTACGACATTAACCAGAGCTGGGGCTCAAGTTTGCTCTACAACAACAACCATGGCCATGGGTCACTACCAAGAGTGGGTTCACAAATTGCCAGTCATTTTGATGGATTTCCTCGGTCCTCGTGTGTGGACCACACAAGCCAGTCTTGGTTCAATAGAGGCATTTGTGACTCCCTGCTCTGGTCCAGTGACTGGGGAGGGCTGGTTAAAGCCTCCCTATTTTATAATCTACATGAAAACAGCGATCTACATAATCGCTCCTTCGGCCACGGTTGTCTGGTTTTGAGAGACCGGGAAACTGACACGCTCGTCTATTTATCCTTGCTTCCAGAGCGGCTTCCCATCATACCCCAGGGCACTGCAAGGGATGCTGGTATGGGTAGCATCATCAACATCATGTATAGCGTCAAGCGATTACATATATATATAATTACTAGCTGCACTATAGCTGTAAGAAAAGAGATCTCAGTAGTAGTAGCACGCGCGTTGGTGTCATCGTTAAGGTGTTACACTGCCAATAGCATGAACTCGCTCAGACGCTGCCTCTCGACGTTTGCTACGGGAGGAAAAGACTGACCATCCCATTTCCCTGAGAACTCAGGTTACACAACTTTTGCTCATAACCCTTCGCATACTCACATGTAGTTCAAGGAAGGGATTTTTGTAGTAGTAGTAGTAGTAGTAGTAGTAGTAGTAGTAGTAGTAGTAGTAGTAGCAGTAGTAGTAGTAGTAGTAGTAGTAGTAGTAGTAGTAGTAGTAGTAGTAGTAGCAGCAGCAGCAGCAGCAGCAGCAGCAGCAGCAGCAGTTGTAGTTGGTCATGCCAGTGAGACGGTGGTAGACAGACATAGTATACAGATCCAGGTAGATGGACACGGTAGTTATAGTCATATAGAGGTAGATGGACAGGCAGGAAAACAAAAAGATGGACATGGCAGAGAGACAGTGATAGATGGATACAGCAGAGAGATACAGATAGGTGGAGGAGACAGAGAGGTAAATTAGATGGACACAGCAAAGAGATAAAATTAGATGGACACAGCAAAGATATAAAATTAGATGCACACAACAAAAAAGATCAATTCGATGATTTTGTCTATTGTGCCCTCTAATGTGTGTTCTCTCTCTCTCTCTCTCTCTCTCTCTCTCTCTCTCTCTCTCTCTCTCTCTCTCTCTCTCTCTCTCTCTCTCTCTCTCTCTTTCTCTCTCTTTCTCTCTCTATCTCTTTTTCTCTCTCTATCTCTATCTCTCTCTATCTCTCTCTATCTCCATCTCTACCTCTCTATCTCTATCTGTCTCTATATATATATATATCTCTCTCTCTATCTCTCTCTCTATATCTCTCTATCTCTATCTCTCTCTATATCTCTCTCTGTCTCTCTCTATCTCTCTCGCTATATCTCTCTATCTCTCTCTATCTCTCTCTCTCTCTCTCTCTCTCTCTCTCTCTCTCTCTCTCTCTCTCTCTCTCTCTCGTCAACACTACAATGGACCTAGATCGTAGCGTCCAGTGCGCTGAAGGTCGTGTAAAAGGTCCTATACATGTGTTCTGTGACATCAGCGATGGCAAATGTAGATCTGTAGCTTCCATATTATTTTGTAAGCATCCTCCCCCCCCCCCCCCCCCCCCAAACCCCAACCCTCAATGTTCTTTCCTGTGTCTTTTCTATTCCCCTACCCACCTCTTCATCTTCACGAACAGCGTGGCAGTTGTGTGGGTTGTTGCATCAACGTTTGGGGTATATTAGCGGTGCACGGTTTGGGATGCAGAATAAGGAGTCAAAGATAGAGTGCCCTTATTGACATAGTGTAGATGGTGCACAGAAGATATGTGTACTACCCAACCCTAGCCTAGACGGTGCACATAATACATGTGTATTACCCAAACCAAGCGTAGACGGTGCACATAAAAGTGTACTACCGAAGCTTAGCCTAGACGGTGCACAGAAGACAAGTGTACTACCCAAGCGTAGCGTAGATGGTGCACATAAGACAATTGTACTATTCAATTATAGTGTATCAGAGAATTGTGTACAACAGTAGTATAGTACAGCCTGTATATAAATGTAGTACAATAGAAGTAAAATACAGCCTGTGCATAATAAATGCATACAGTCCAAGTATAGTGAAGCCGGTGTCACGAAGACATGTGCACCATCATGGTATAGTATAACCGGTGCAATGAAGAAACGTATACTATCCAAACACTAGGGGAATCCGACAGTGTTGATTTAAACTGAACTATTGGCTCACACGCGGAGAACTCACAACAGATGTTCTCGGCAGGAGCCACTACGACAGACACAGTTGGAGCAATGTTTCTCTCAACTGGTCCATCCGCATGGCCAGGAATGCCAGTTTTGGATGACAAGGCAAATGTAAAATGGACGAACGCACAAAAGATGAAAATGGTATCTTTCAGTTTAGACAATGAAATAGGGTGTTATAAAGGAGTCTATTTGTTGATACAATATTATCTGTATTGTTTATTATGTTATACAGAATGTTATTGTTTGTTATTGTTCTCATTATCTGTGACTCATCCGGAAGATTGAGTTATATTCCATAGCATTAGTATTCATGATGCCGTGTGTGTGTGTGTGTGTGTTTTGTTTGTTTGTGTGTTTGTTTGTTTGCGTGCGCGTGCCTTCAAAGTCGGATGTTAATTAACAAATATAATGCAGGAAAAAATATCACAACACATGTATGTATGTATGTTGGTATGTGAAAAATTTCATGATACATTGGCTGAAATGTGATGCACATCGTCGCTGTCCTTGTGCAAATGTTTAGAACGTTCTAGCCACGGAAGTGGTCGCACTTAGCAGGAAGTCCATACCCATTGTTTTGAACTCATGTTGAAATCAACCAAACAGCATATTCCACGTCTTGAATGGATCGTGCAGGATCAGATATGAGAACAAACGGGCTTGGGTATCTGTCAACTTTACAGCGCGCGCGCGCACACACGCACACACACACACACACACACACACACACACACACACACACACGGCGCCATTGTTTGAACAATGCAGCTTGGGAAAGAAGAAAAATGTGCAAATGGCAATGTTATCGTTATAAATCCCTTTTCACAGAACAGAAACACAGCCGTTATCGCACTAACTGGCTTGTCAATGACAGAGGACCAGCAATGAAAAGACCATGCGAATTTACAAGCCGGTTTTATCAATAAATATCAGTGTATTGTAACGCCGAAAGCGAAAGATATCAAAATATGAAAGACTAGTTAATATGAATAGACCCACATACATGAATAGGAGTTATGTTTTGTCTTTATTTCATTTTGTCTTTGACTTATAAAATCATTCTTTACAAATACCTGTTACACCCACACACATTACATGACGAACTTTTCTCAATGAACTCTGCTTTAGACTGGAGTCTCAGCCTAATTAATAATGTCAGCAGATGTACACGCTTACGCCACAAAGCAAGCCAAATAATTCAAGAGAATTCTTTTATTGCAAATCATTAGTCATGAAGTATGTTTTAAACGTGTATTCTTATTGGGAGTAAATCTCCTAAAAGTTAAAAACAGATTAAATAATTAATAGCGATTCATTCATTCATTCATTCATTCATTCATTCAGTAGCATGTCCTTTGCAGAACCTCGCTCCCATAACAACCTTCCGGAAAACATCTCGATCGTAAGCAAGATGTCCCGCGTCCGATACACCCATCTGGAGATCACCCGCCACATCCTGCACCCATCTTCTCTTTGGCCTTCCTCTTCCTCTCTTCTTAGGCACATACCCCTCCATTATTGTTCTCTCCAAACTTTCGTGACGTTTCAAGTGACCAAAATATTGCAATTTTCTTTGTTTTATCGTTTTTAATAGCCAACCTTCTTCAATATTCAGCTCTTGAAGTATTGATGCATTTGTTCTTTTCTTTACCCAAGATATTCTTAGAACCCGTCTATAACATTTATATTCAAAGGCATTTATGCGCTGTTCAGCTTGTTTAGTAAGTGTCCAGGTCTCACAGGCGTATGTTGCAATGGGAAAGATGCATGCTCTTAAAAATCTAATTGTTGTAGTTCTGTCTGTCCCATTCCATAATTTATTCAGTTGTTTTAGTCTTTGAAGAGCAATTGATAGTCGTCGTTTAATTTCTTTCATTGTGTCACCGTTGTTGGTAATCAATGACCCAAGATATTCAAAATTTTCCACCACCTCCAATTTTTCCTCATTAACATATATTTCTTTCTCCATAGTAGGTTTTATCTGTATGCATTATCTTTGTTTTTGCTATGTTAAGATATAAGTTGTGATTTTCACTATTCAATTGGGTTGAGGCTATTAGGTTTTCTATACCAGTCTGTGTTGTGGATAGCAATACTGTATCATCAGCATACCGAATCTCTGGTATGTCATGACCACCGATATTTAGGGCATCATATAGCTCCCTGTTTATATCATCTCTTACATTTCTCATTATATTTTCGGCGTACAGGTTAAACAAATAGGGGGACAGCACACATCCCTGACGGACTCCTTGCTTGATGTCAAACCAATCTGATGTCTCGCCATCTATTCTAACCGCTGCTTGTTGGTCTAGATAGAGCATTCTTATGAGTTGTATTACATGTGATGGAAAGCCCATATTCCTCATGATTTCCCAAAGTTTCTGATGTTGTACACAGTCAAATGCCTTTGAATAATCCACAAAACAAGAGAATAGGTTTACATTAAATTCTCTGCACATCTCTATTATTAAACGCATGTTGAATATGTGATCTCTTGTTCCTCTTCCTTGTCTAAATCCAGCTTGAACCACGTTAATTTCTTCTTCCATTTTCTTACGAAGTCTTCTCATTATGATTTTTAGTAGAATTTTACTTGCATGACTGATCAGGGCAACAGTTCTATAGTTGGTGCATAATTTCAGGTTGCCCTTTCTTGGTATTGGAATGAAGATAGTTCTCTTCCAATCTTTTGGCCATATACCATATTTCCATATCTCTTTACATAATGCGTGATAGATTTATATGCTTTCTTCTCCTCCCACTTTAAAAAACTCAGCTGATATCTCATCACATCCAGATGATTTACGGGAGTCTCTGTGGCGAAGTGGTCAAGCCGTTTGACTCGGGCTCCAAAGGTTGTGGGTTCGATTCCGGGCCGTGTCCTTCGGTTCACGAGTGAAATTTTTCGGAGACTCCTGTGGGTCGTCGCTAGAGCTACGGAGTTCGTGCTTTGTGCGACGCTTTCCGCGCTGCGGAAAGAGACAGAGCCATATGGGATAAAATCCCAGTGCAATGAAGTCGACCCTGGTTATTCAGGTTCTTTATTGCTCCAAGCAATTTCATCTAATGAGGGTTCAGGTTCTGTCTCTGCTGTCGTTGGCTCATTTATCTCATTCATATCCTCACTGTCACTCATATCATACATTCCACTGCAGTACTCCTGCCATCTTTCTAGAATTTGTCTAGATTCTGTTAAGGTATTTCCCATCTTGTCACAGATAACATTCAGTTCAGGTTGAACATTTCTTGTCAATATCTTCATTTCTTTGAACATTTCGTAATCTCTTCGAGTCTTATGATATTGCTCTATTCTATTAATAGCGATAGAAACTATATTTAACTTTTCTATCCATCTTTGTGTGGTCATATTAACTGGAAGAAGCTGTTTAAATATGTATCTACCCAAATGACCGCATGTCTATTTATCGATCGGTCTTTCTGTTTTTAAGACTCTGTCTAATCATTATGCCTGTCTGTCTTGCAGACTATCCGTATGTCTGTCAGTTTAGAATGAGACAGACAGACAGACAGACAGACAGACAGACAGACAGAAACACAAGAAACAGAAAGAGAACGAAAGAAGGAAAGGAAGAAATCAAGCGTGTGTGTGTGTCTCCCTCTCACGCTGCTCATTATATACTCTACATAGTCAGTGAGCCGGAGATGTTATTACAGCACTCATCAACAATCTGTGTTTGCACTTACAAGAAACACATATCATGCTATCACAACGTGCTCGCCACTCGCCACCCCTTCACACGCAAAACGTCTGTCCGGAGATAATAAATATATGCATGCCCGCCGAGAACTGAGCGGCAGATCGACGGGGACGAGTCAACAAAACAGTTGTGGGCAAAATACACAAACAGATCCCTGACAGTAGGGGTCATTCTTGGATGGTGAACTAGTCAGCCAGAAGTCGACAAGGCTTGATAAATCATTGCGGGTCAAGTTTACTTAAGTCTGCCTTGTCTTGGGGTATTTTTTTTTTATTTTTCAGTCGCTGTTTTCTTATATATCTGTGCCTTTATTCCCTTCATACTGTTTTAATCTCCAAGCACTTATACATTTTCAAACATAGCATTCTACATTTCTTAGCTCGCAGGTGTTTGTCGTTGTCCGTCACACGTGAGTACCAAATCCTACATGCTAGCCATGGTACTTTTAGCTATGTTTTCTCATGTTCAAGTTTTGTCTGTGCGGGGGTCTGGCTAGCCTGCTTTCTTCAATGTCCAACTTGCTGAAAGATTTTAAAGATCCACTTGGGTCCTTCTAGTTGTTTGTTTTTTTTGTTTTTTTTGGTTTTCTTTTCCAAGAAGGACGCCCATCTTTTAACTGATAAGAATCTGCGTCCTATTAACGATCCAAGGTTTGAAAGAGAAGTACACCATCATTGTAGACCTTATTATGTACATCCACAGATCCTGGTCTTGTCAACCAGGAGTCGGACGTCGTACCTCTGGGCCACACCGCCCTACATAATTCCCAGTATATTGTACTTACCAGAGCCCAGGTGGTATTATTGTTAGTGCACTTAATAACCAAGGCAGTTGTCTGGGTTGGACTCTTACCACCGACAGGATTCTGTTTTCGGACCACAACCTCTCTGATGTCCACTCAACTTTTTAAATCCGTTACCGGATATGTGGATTGTCTTGGAAGGAATGGAGGCGAGGACAGTAACTGACCATGCCACCTTAACTCGCCGTGACATAGAATATGTGAAGGCCTAACGACCCAAAAGAAATGTTTATCTTAGGACCTAGCTTTAATTCACAGACTGCAGCCGAGATTTCAGTTGTCCACATGTACAGATGAGGCGGGTCTATGCAGTCGCAATGAAACAAGACATAATGTGACACCACATCTCTACACTTCTAACGTCACTGAGCAGTTATAAACAATGAGACTATTATTCTTAGCTTTCCATTGCAAGCTCTATTTCCCACTAGCAGACAGTCATATTGATTGATTAAGACAGCTGTCCGGCTGCTCCATTGTAGACGACAAGAAAATCAACTCAACGTTAGCTCATATCTTGAACCACATATTGATTCTACCACGCGGAAGCCGTGCACCGGGAGAGAGACGAACATGTGCACAGATGAGTCTGTATGACTTCTTACCGAGAAGCTCTGTCAGTCTAGGGTCATTACTACTGTAACTGTTGCATTATGGGTCAAAGGACGAATAACAATCCCAGACTGAAACAGTCAAGGCAACGACTTTTGTGTCGACCTTGAACGTTACAAACTAGAATCAGCAAAAGTAATGACTGTCTGGGATTCACCAAGTAAATATACATTGAAGGAGTGTTACACACACACACACACACACACATATATATAATATATATATATATATATATATATATATATATATATATATATATATATATATATATATATATATAAAGTTAATTGCATATCCTTTACGGGACGTTGCAGTCAACTCCAGCATTCATTGTCTGTGATTTACAAGGCAAGGTTAGTTCAGCTCAGTAGTCTAGCATTGCTGTCTGAACAGCCGACGCCTCATAACATCGCGAAAGCAGGTCTGTCTCCAAATCGCACGTAACGTATTTCGAACCACCGACTCGGTGTGGCGGAAAGTTATGAAACTGCGCGTCTCGCTATCCCCTGAGCCACAGCACCGATTCAAGCATCTATTAAAGTGGTAGACAGAAATTGGGGCGTATATACACTGGTGGAGTAGACATAATGATCGTGTTTCCACCAGTACGACCATGTGCGCTAGCGACAAGGAAGAATGATTATTTCCACCAGTACGACCATGTGCGCTAGCGACAAGGAAGAATGATTATTTCCACCAGTACGGCCATGTGCGCTAGTGACAAGGAAGAATGATTATTTCCACCAGTACGACCATGTGCGCTAGTGACAAGGAAGAATGATTATTTCCACCAGTACGACCATGTGCGCTAGTGACAAGGAAGAATGATTATGTCCACCAGTACGGCTATGTGCGCTAGCGACAAGGAAGAATGATCGTGTTTCCACCCGTCGACTGTGTGCGCTAGCGACAAGGAAGAATGATTATTTCTAATTTCCACCAGTACGACTATGTGCGCTAGCGACAAGGAAGAATGATCGTGTTTCCACCAGTACGACCATGTGCGCTAGCAACAAGGAAGAATGATTATTTCCACCAGTACGAACATGTGCGCTAGCGACAAGGAAAATGATTATTTCCACCAGTATGGCCATATGGGCTAGCGAAAAGGAAGAATGATCTTGTTTCCGCCAATGCGGCCATGTGCGCTAGCGAATGCCAACTCCACTGCTAGGGTATGGGCACGGTCAGGCACGGGTTAGACGTCTGGGCTCTTCGCTGGTCACAGTGAGGACAAGACTGGCCGTCCCCCCCCCCGCTCCAGGCCTACACAATGTCATGGCGCTATGACATCACAGTGAGAGCAAGACTGTCCGCACCTCCCCCTCTCCCCCCCCCCCCGCTCCAGGCCTACACAATGTCATGGCGCTATGACATCACAGTGAGAGCAAGACTGTCCGCCCCTCCCCCTCTCCCCCCCCCCCTCGCACCAGGCCTACACAATGTCATGGCGCTATGACATCACAGTGAGAGCAAGACTGTCCGCCCCCCCCCCCCTCGCTCCAGGCCTACACAATGTCATGGCGCTATGACATCACAGTGAGAGTAAGACTGCCCGCCCCTCCCCCCTATCCAGGATTACACAATGTCATGGCGCTATGACATCACAGTGAGAGCAAGACTGTCCGCCCCCCCCCCCCCCGCTCCAGGCCTACACAATGTCATGGAGCTATGACATCACAGTTAGAGGCAAGACTTGCCGCTCCTCCCCCTCTTCTCCCCCCCCCCCCCCCCCCCCCCCCCCCCCCCCCGCCTGCTCCAGGCCTACACAATTGAGCCAGCATCACAAACATAACTACGGAGCAATTGTCAGAAGATTCTGGGAATGTTCTGACGAGGAAAATAGCTAGCCACCTAATCTCATATGTCATGGCCTAGAATAGATGAAGGCCTAACACTTCACAGAATAGTGTCAGTATCTGCCGGGGGAAATACCTGCTTTTTCTCTTAAATAAAGTAAATATTAACATTAAAGCCACGATAAACGAAACAAACACTGCAGTTAACAGGCTCCGTATACTGACCCACCATTAGAAAATATCCGCCTCAGTTCCGGCGTCGTGTCCATCAAAAGTTAAAAGCTGTTTGATTTATGGCATGTTAGTCACACACCAATTGAAGCTGTACGCAGTTTTACTGACAAATATCGCAAACAGCAGGTGACTTGCCTAAGATATTGTGTCTGCGTTATGCAATAGCGTTTCCGTGTTTGCATATTCAATGATATAAAACAGTATTGTGATTGCACGGAAAACAAACATTAGTCCAAAATAGAGAACAGCAGCAGTCTGGCCTGTAAAGTTAGTCCCAACAATTAAGCCCGTGAAAGCATTGTACGTGAGCTGTATTCCGGAGTTAATGCGGGACGGCTGCAGTTGAGCGCACATTACCCCAATACTGTGTGCGCGCACGCTTTTCATTATTCATTCTTGTCTTAAGTATCGTTTGACAAAAAAGACTAATACAAAGGATTGAAATCTGGTCGGGCATCTGTGGGAAACTGGCCTTAATTGTACATTTGGTATAAAGGCCCCAACGCGGGCTGCTTGGCGGTAGGCGGGTGTGTGCTCTGATTGGAGATGTAATCGCTGTTGATTCCATGAAATGTGATATCCCTATGCAGGTAACGCGCTGTATTCTCGGCTAGCGGAAACTCTGGATTAAATAGCAGCTGTCGTCTGCTTTATGTCTTTAGATTTCCTTGAATTGTTTACCCTGGAAATATATTAAGCTACCGATAGCGTTCCCCATTCCCCCCCCCCCCTCTCTCTCTCTCTCTCTCTCTCTCTCTCTCTCTCTCTCTCTCTCTCTCTCTCTCTCTCTTTCTCTTTCTCTTTTCTAAGCAGCATAAGTGATGTATTGATGAAATAATGTATGAAAAGAAAGCGATAAGGTGAGATTGTTAGATGGGCCTACGTGCGAAATTCTTAAACCATTGAAAAAGTTCGTTCGGTCGTTCATTGTCTCATGTGTGTGTGTCTGGGGGGGGGGGGGGGGAAATGGGTGTGGGTGGGGCGATTACTATTTGATTTAAATCGATCGTTAAAACAAAGAATAATTTGGTCAGAAACTAAAGTAAGGGGCGTAGGGAGTCGATGGCTGCAGGGAACAGTGAAACGGCAGTCATCCACTCCACCAACAGCAGAAAGGTTTCCGGCAGATGTCCATGCCAGAAATATCCAATATGAGAAATCCCGAAAGTATTGCTTTCCAAATGGCTAAATAACAGCTCAAACCAAATGTAAATGTCTGAGAACATATGAGGCGATAATTGGGACTCACGGGGAAGCGTCGATTACTGGTGCGTACCCTGGGAGTGAAAGAGTTAGCAGACCTGCATATTGTTCAGTAGCAACAATTGTTGAGTCAAGCATCAAAATCAACAGCTTTAGAGGAGGCCTTCATTCTATATAGCAACCAGCGACGGACAGAACACTGACACAGTGTTAAATTCTCGGCCATGGGTTCGTTCTCTCTCAGTCCTAGGTACCTTCAGTTTTTAGTCATAGTTCTGTTTAGTTTTCAGTCATAGTTCTGTTTAGTTCTGAGTCCCATGTCTCTATATTAGTGAGACATGTGATTGTCTGTTGGTGATCTGATTGTGTAATTCTCAGTTACAAGTTAATTTATTTTATCTCTAGCAATTCCTTATACATTCACTGGACACTTTTTGGCGTCGACAGCACATTCACATTTCTTAAAAGCATGTGAAGTATAGAACAACCTTGGACGGCGCTGTAAGAGATCTTCCTGTAGAGTTCGATTAGAAAGTTGTCAGGAATTTGAGCCGTATGTGTTCGTAGTTGGTGTACAACGTAAGTTGAGTTGCTTGGTATTGAATGTTTTCTTGTTGGCGCGAACCAAACAGGAGTTATTTTTTATTTATTTTTTAAAATAGCGTCGGTAGGTGCCGGTGTAGAATATAACTAAGGTATTGTCAGAGCTGAGTCTACAGTTCAGTATCATTATCCTCACCAAGTACATTGCCGACTGGCGTGAGAGAACATGCTTCTCTGCATCTTCGCGATCTCCAACTGCATGTATCATCAGTTCATATGCTGACACATTTCCGCACGATGTCAAAAGACTGTCAGAAGTCATCTCTCGTTGCCTTCTTCTATCTCTCTTACCATAAATGGGTCCTAGTTACCACAGCATACTTTAGTTGTTCTCATCTCATACAGCTGTTAGGCGACTGCAACTTGCGGATGTTTATGTGATTTTGTCTTAGATACTTTCACTTTCGATTCCTTATGTTAGCTGTCCACTGAATTCTCAGCATTCTTCTGTAACACCAGATGTCTGGGGTTTCTTGTTTACTATTTGCCATGTTGTACATGTCTGTTGACATGTTGCCTGATGGTGGGCGCCAGGGCGGCTGTGGGCGCCCTGGCGGCTGTGGGCGTGCGGTGGTGCACTATGAGCAACTACGGGGTATCCGCGTGGTATAACGGAAGGACAAGTGTGCAGTGGGCGTTCTATAAATGCAGTTGTGGTCTTCAATGACGAATCATCTGAAAGCGGTGGTGCATACCCTTAAACGTTAGCTGTATATCCTTTACAGTACGTCCCAGTCAACCCCAGCAATGTTTGGCTGTTTGTAATGTTATTTTTGGCAAGTAGTTTGCCATTGCTTTTAGAACGACCGGCACTCATATCATTCTATGACGACCAAGCAAGGCGGTCTGCTACCAAATCATTCGCAGCTGTGTTTCGAACGCTGTGTGCGGGTGCATACTGCCTTAAGCAATAAATGTAGTTTGGAATTATTTGATGTATACAAGATCAAGGACACGTCTGAAGGCGCAAGATCAAGGACACGTTTGAAGGCGCAAGATGTAATGTTAGACATCCATGTGATGTTAGACATCATTGTGGTGTTAGACATCCATGTGGTGTTAGACATCCATGTGGTGTTAGACATCCATGTGGTGTTAGACATCCATGTGATGTTAGACATCCATGTGGTGTTAGACATCCATGTGGTGTTAGACATCCATGTGGTGTTAGACATCATTGTGGTGTTAGACATCATTGTGGTGTTAGACATCATTGTGGTGTTAGACATCCATGTGGTGTTAGACATCATTGTGGTGTTAGACATCCATGTGGTGTTAGACATCCATGTGGTGTTAGACATCCATGTGGTGTTAGACATCCATGTGGTGTTAGACATCCATGTGGTGTTAGACATCCATGTGATGTTAGACATCCATGTGGTGTTAGACATCCATGTGATGTTAGACATCCATGTGGTGTTAGACATCCATGTGGTGTTAGACATCCATGTGGTGTTAGACATCATTGTGGTGTTAGACATCCATGTGGTGTTAGACATCATTGTGGTGTTAGACATCATTGTGGTGTTAGACATCCATGTGGTGTTAGACATCATTGTGGTGTTAGACATCCATGTGGTGTTAGACATCCATGTGGTGTTAGACATCCATGTGGTGTTAGACATCCATGTGGTGTTAGACATCATTGTGGTGTTAGACATCCATGTGGTGTTAGACATCCATGTGGTGTTAGACATCCATGTGGTGTTAGACATCATTGTGGTGTTAGACATCATTGTGGTGTTAGACATCATTGTGGTGTTAGACATCCATGTGATGTTAGACATCATTGTGGTGTTAGACATCCATGTGGTGTTAGACATCCATGTGGTGTTAGACATCCATGTGGTGTTAGACATCCATGTGGTGTTAGACATCCATGTGATGTTAGACATCCATGTGGTGTTAGACATCCATGTGGTGTTAGACATCCATGTGGTGTTAGACATCATTGTGGTGTTAGACATCCATGTGGTGTTAGACATCATTGTGGTATTAGACATCCATGTGGTGTTAGACATCCATGTGGTGTTAGACATCATTGTGGTGTTAGACATCCATGTGGTGTTAGACATCCATGTGGTGTTAGACATCCATGTGGTGTTAGACATCCATGTGATGTTAGACATCCATGTGGTGTTAGACATCATTGTGGTGTTAGACATCATTGTGGTGTTAGACATCCATGTGGTGTTAGACATCATTGTGGTGTTAGACATCATTGTGGTGTTAGACATCATTGTGGTGTTAGACATCCATGTGGTGTTAGACATCATTGTGGTGTTAGACATCATTGTGGTGTTAGACATCATTGTGGTGTTAGACATCATTGTGGTGTTAGACATCATTGTGATGTTAGACATCCATGTGGTGTTAGACATCATTGTGATGTTAGATATCCATGTGGTGTTAGACATCATTGTGGTGTTAGACATCATTGTGGTGTTAGACATCCATGTGATGTTAGACATCATTGTGGTGTTAGATATCATTGTGATGTTAGATATCCATGTGGTGTTAGACATCATTGTGGTGTTAGGCATCCATGTGGTGTTAGACATCATTGTGATGTTAGACATCTAGTTTTATAGACAGTCATCACGCGTTGATTACTGTGGTCAATAACACATCGGTGGCGTTTACTTTCCCAGACATTTCCTGGGACCAGTTTTAGGGGGGGGGGGGTCAAACTAGGAACGCTGGTCAATTTTAAACATCGACCTCTTTGCAGATTCAAACCCGTGATCACCGGACCGGCATGTGAAATTATAAATGTTGTATTTAAATGTCCCGAGCGTGTGTACAACCTCAGCATTAAAAGGTGATCCTTAGTAGTAAATACTCTATACTTCCTTAGTAATAAATGGTCTATACATCCATAGTAGTAAATGCTTTATACTTCCATAGTAGTAAATGCTCTATACTTCCTTAGTAGTAAATGCTCTATACTTCCTTAGTAGTAAAGGCTCTGTACTTCCTTAGTAATTAGATTTGATAGCAAAATCTTGCACAGGGCATGCAACGTTTAGGTTGCCATTGCTGTTTGAAAGGCCGACGTCTCACACCATCAAACTCAACGCAACCTTTTAGCAGTAAGTGGTGTATGCTTCCAAAGTACATGGTGTATCATTCCTTGGCAGCACAGCTAGAAGCACGGATAGACAGTTGTTCCATACAGGTCCCGCACTCATGGAACATATTTAGTGATGATTCTGGTCTGTCGAGCCTTGCCACAAACGCACCCATATAGATACATCGCTCAGCGTGCTCGCTGTGGTTGCTTATTGCAAACATAATTAGTTCCGCGGGCCTGGGCTTGTTAGGCGTCCTATGATGATTTTTTCCCCCTGTATGAAAACGATTCCCACGCCAACTTGAAGCTTGGTTAACTAGACTAGCCTGGCCCCCTTCTGGAATATTCTGGGGAGAAAAACATCCCTGATTGATTTCACTGCTGCTTCAAGCAGACGTAAGTAAAGGCTTGTCAGTGTGCCCTCGAATTTCTTCTAGGACATCCTTTTGATGTTTTTTTCATATCCTGCTCCCCACTCCTCACTCTCTTACCGTGTGTCTTTTGCCTCCCCCCCCCCCTCTCTCTCTCTCTCTCTCTCTCTCTCTCTCTCTCTCTCTCTGTGTATTCATGTGTGTGTGTGTGTGTGTGTGTGTGTGTGTGTGTGTTCATATGTGTGTGGGGCACATGTTCGCACCATGGCTTCTTTCATATATAACTCCAGTGGAAACGTCCATTCGTTCATTTTATGGAATAGAAGTTCCCAGGTCTCGTAATCTTAACGTTTGTCAGTAAATGAGGCAATCCATACTATGTTTCAAACATACGCATTGCTGCATGTTACAATATCTAGCCAGGGTTCTTGAGGATGTTCATGCTTAACGTAAAAGATATAACACCACAAAATACCTTGCTTGATACATACTGACGATAGCTGATCACATATGGTGCGGTGCTGAGGAAATACTACAACAGTTCAAGCTGTTTCAGTGCTCCTTGTGCTCGATTATTTTATTTTTATTTGTTTAAGGCTTGACAATGTAGCTCATCCACATCCAGCTCTATGCTGTCTTCTACCAACTTGGCCCTGACATTATGTCGTGTTCATGTATTGCTTGTAAACGCTAACATTATAATCCCTATATGCAACGTCACAATGGATTTTATGGTTCTAGAATTGTTGGTCCATTGCTGTTCTTGGGCAGGAATTACGAATATGCACGTACTCCATTTTATAAATATGTAGCAGTGGAAGACAGCATTTGTCGACTTCCGTGTAGTGTTGTGATATCTCGAGCGTCAACACCAGATGATAATCATTATTTGCTGTTAACATGTGTAGCTAAATTGTGTGATATCATGTCATATCTGTTCGCTTGTCAATGTTTGAATAACGAGACTTGTTGGATTTCTTGCAGATTATGAGCCAGCTGGAGATGCGCAATTTCGATGCTCAGTACGATCCCGAGGACGCTGAGATGTCGGCCCAGGAGCGTCTCCTGTACAACAATAACTACAACAGCAACCACCAGAACCACCCCGTGGCTGTAGATGAGAACCACTACCAACTGCCGTATGCTACATCTCCACCAGATCCCTTACTTGCACCACCAGCAGATGCTGCAGCAGCAGCAGAGTTCCTACAGCAGCGACGACCACAGCAGCATCTACACGCCACGTCACAACAATGGCCACGGGCTTCCTTATCCACAGACCACGCTGCAGGACAAGTACAGCGTGGCCTACCCAGTCAGGGAAGATTTGACCAGAAGGAGTAACAAAACAACGGGGTCTGGCATCGTGTACCGACCATGGAGAAGGCTGTTCTGGGTGGCTGCTATATTAGCGTTGCTGCTGTTGGTTCTAGCTGCCGCATGTGGTAACTGTTGTGTATTTCACTGTTCTTAGAAAAGCATCGGAGGTTTCATCAGCACTGGAAACAAACTTTCTGGGCAAGAATCGTAATGATGTTCATCCCGAAAATGATATAGACCACGTGACCACCAAGCAGCCCAACTATAACATTCCTGGCACTTTCACGTCTCCTTACCAGTCTCCAAGATCGTTCTATACCTGACTCGGTTGATATTAAGATACAAAAGTTTGATGCATACTGGCATCCGGGGGATTCTCGTCTCTTTGTCTCCACCCTCACTAACGGAACTATCATCCAAGTATTTGGGCCAAAGAAAAGCGACGGAACCGTCAAAGCAATGTACGCTCTCAGCATCACTGATATTAGTGGCATAACTAGATCTATAAGATTCTTGGACAGCGGAATCTTGCATCTGTTATTCTGCCTAATGGGGTAATTGTTAACTACGACTGGTCCGCCAATAATATAGATATGGAAATCAAGGTATTTGAACCGTACACGGAACAAACAAAAGGTCCCATTTCTCATTTAGCTCTTGTGGAGGTGGGCGTCAGGTCATATCTATTGAGGCAAATATCCAAGGTCATGGAAGATCTTGTTTCTCTGAGGCAAGACCCGATGAGTGGCAGTCGTCGAAGCAACACGAGATGCTTCTCTCGACTCCCAGTGATGGTCACCAAGTGTGGCGGTCAGTATCCATATGATGGTGCGTTCGTCCAAGGAGTCATGACAGGCGCTGAAAAACCAATAACTATGGCAGCTTTACCTTGGCCAAAGGAGCACGACCCTTGCTACGAGCAGGATGCAGGCATTGTCTCCAATTATTACCTGCCGGTACCGGGAGTCATGGACAGCGAAAATGCTACAATGATCAAAGAAGCTTATGTAGCCTCGTCAGCTCGCCTCTTTACTGAACTCTGCAACATCATCAATGATCAAGTCTTTCAAGAACACCACAACCTGTGCTCGGACATGGGAGAAAAGGTCAGGAAGAAGCTAGGGCGTCACCAGCTGCTAGGCATCGTGTACGACAGTTGCAGTGCTATCCTAAATGCTCTTCACACCGCCTGTGTGGCCATCTCTGGCATTGCCTCCGCTGACAATATGCCTTCTCTCACTGAAAACGGACTTCTACGTAGCTTCACTCGCCGCCTGTCTGACAGCTTCCAGCCTGGCATGCCCGCTGTGTTGGATCTGAAAGCACACGCTTTCTGTCCGTCATCCCTACCTCTGAGCTCGTATCAAAGTATCGTTGACATCCATAACGTTAGAAGCAACAGCGCCAACGACGTCATTAACATCAACTGCCCGGATTACCCGGAAGTCACCTATGTAGATCTCGACCATCTACTGGCCAAGTCAGAAGTGCAGTCCTCGGCCAGCCACTATGATTTGGTCAAACACAAGATGCGTGTCTGCTCTATATGCGCATTTCAAAAGTCAGTCACGGCGCAGATCGTCTCAGACGAGATGCTGTGCAACAATACTTGTTTAAAGACGAACGTTCTGGAGCACATCCCGCAAGTTTACAAACCTGAAGGTAAGGACTTCGTCGAGCAGGACAGCGTCTACTGCCACGACTTTCTGACAGCTGTCGAAAACACAATCGAGCCGTTTGGGCGTCAGTGTTTAGGCAACTGCATGTCTCACCTGCACGTGAAGTTCCAGATCAGAGACCCTAGTAGACGACGTTCTCTACTATGACCAAACTGTTCAGTGCCCGGAACTTCGGACTCACTCTTGCAAGATGAAGTTCGGCAAATAAAGTATGCGTGGTTGGTGTTTACATTTTCTGTCCATATTCAACACATGCAATGTCAGGATGAACGGCAGGCAGCAATAATCAATCGTTGGCCATGTTTACTGTTATGCTAGCGTGACCACCGCTTCCATCAAAACGAAAGCTTGCAATTGATTGTAGATATTCTGTTGCTGTATGAAATCTCAGGAAATATTGCAATCTTGTGAAAAGCTCAACAGTGAGGCCAGAATGTATTTCAGCAATCACGATCACCCTCAGCAAATGTTTGCTGTACAAGTTTGCATAGTAACAACTTCCTATCACAATGCGTGTGCCAGGACTAAAAAGGACTGCATGGCTTTTCTTTCCCCACACGAAAGTTATTCAACTCCACCCAGCCACATCGGTATCGTAGACGTTTCATTTTACGGTGTGTGTGCTTCGGGGTATCCACAAAACTAGACTAACTACAGGAGTTTCCCACAAGTATATATTGATCACCTTTTTATTTATTAACATTATCAATATGTATTCAACAGCTGATCGGATATTGGCGAGTGCGAGGTAAGGGAAGTAACTCACTGAAAATAAATCACAACTGCCAGTTACGTCTCTTCACATACTCAAACTGATAGGCACACACTGTTGAAGTTCTAAATGATGTTATGACGTTACATTCACAATGGCATGAGTGCGATTTGGCGAGTGTTCAACTTCAGCTCTGGACATTTGCTACTGGAGAGACAGAACTGACCATCTTGCCCTCTGTGCACTCAAACCACAAAATGGGATGGTCGGAACACTTCACGCTCCCAGAGCACGTTCCAGCTACCGGACTTGTTATTTATTATGTGAGTTCTAAACTGGATCACTATCTCCAGAAAGGTGTCAGACATCAACTCCATTCCTACAACCGATGTGGGTTGTGATTCTAATGTGATCCAGGGGGTAATTGGTTGCTCATAATCAATACAAACTTTTGATTCCAAGATTACAATTAAACTAAACTGCTCAGCTGCCCCTCGGGTGCAAGCGTTGGCCCACGGGTCTAATGTCTGCCCCCACGGGTCAAGCGTCTTCCCCATGGGTCTAGTGTCGGCCCCACTGGTGCTGGCTTCCACATCTTTGTTTGAGACTAGCTGCTGCACTGACTCTTCCAGTAAATCAACAGTGTGAATATATTCATGTCCGATGTCGTCTTCTTAGACTAGTCATCACTGTATATTTGATTCTGCTGAAGTGATATCTGATTTTTCTCTTTTTATAATAGTTTTGATTACCTTTTAATTTAATAATTTTTTTTGAATATTGATGATTGATTTTACTGACATTTTCTGTTGTAGAGATGATGAATGCAAATTATTTTCATAATAATTGTTTACATTTGTGTTTAACCCAGTTGTTCAGAATTAATATCTATGCATTTATTGTACAACATGTGTTGTTGTATTTCCTATGTGCATAACTTTGTCCAATGAAAGAATAATGAAAACTGATAAATGTTGCTACAAAGATGGGCAATTGGAAACCATCCGAATATGAAATGTGAACGGGTAGTTTTCAAGTGAACTGTGAACAGAAACATAACATTACATCCCAAGTCTCTTTCCATGGTGGTCGGGCAGAACAATGGACACAAGGAAACCCTGTCAACATAAGAAGGATAAAAATATGTGCGTATGAATTTATTAGCTGGACCAAGAAAGATGACAAATATAGACATCTTAATGCATACGTTAGGACAAGAAAGATGACAAATATAACACATGAATGTATGAGCCAGATCAAGAAAGATGACCAAATATAACACATGAATGTATGAGCCAGATCAAGAAAGATGACAAATATAACACATGAATGTATGAGCCAGATCAAGAAAGATGACAAATATAACACATGAATGTATGAGCCAGATCAAGAAAGATGACAATATAACACATGAATGTATGAGCCAGATCAAGAAAGATGACAAATATAAACACATGAATGTATGAGCCAGATCAAGAAAGATGACAAATATAACACCATGAATGTATGAGCCAGATCAAGAAAGATTGACAAATATAACACATGAAATGTATGAGCCAGATCAAGAAAGATGACAAATATAACACATGAATGTATGAGCCAGGTCAAGAAAGATGCAAATATAACCACATGAATGTATGAGCCAGATCAAGAAGATGACAAATATAACACATGAATGTATTGAGCCAGATCAAGAAAGATGACAAATATAACACATGAATGTATGAGCCAGATCAAGAAAGATGACAAATATAACACATGAATGTATGGAGCCAGATCAAGAAAGATGACAAATATAACACATGAATTGTATGAGCCAGATCAAGAAAGATGACAAATATAACACACATGAATGTATGAGCCCAGATCAAGAAAGATGACAAATATAACACATGAATGTATGAGCCAGATCAAGAAAGATGACAAATATAACACATGAATGTATGAGCCCAGATCAAGAAAGATGACAAATATACACCATGAATGTATGAGCCAGATCAAGAAAGATGACAAATATAACACATGAATGTATGAGCCAGATCAAGAAAGATGACAAATATAACACATGAATGTATGAGCCAGATCAAGAAAGATGACAAATATAACACATGAATGTATGAGCCAGATCAAGAAAGATGACAAATATAACACATGAATGTATGAGCCAGATCAAGAAAGATGACCAATATAACACATGAATGTATGAGCCAGATCAAGAAAGATGACAAATATAACACATGAATGTATGAGCCAGATCAAGAAAGATGACCAATATAACACATGAATGTATGAGCCAGATCAAGAAAGATGACAAATATAACACATGAATGTATGAGCCAGATCAAGAAAGATGACAAATATAACACATGAATGTATGAGCCAGATCAAGAAAGATGACAAATATAACACATGAATGTATGAGCCAGATCAAGAAAGATGACAAATATAACACATGAATGTATGAGCCAGATCAAGAAAGGATGACCAATATAACACATGAATGTATGAGCCAGATCAAGAAAGATGACCAAATATAACACATGAATGTATGAGCCAGATCAAGACAGATGACAATATAACACATGAATGTATGAGCCAGATCAAGAAAGATGACAAATATAACACATGAATTGTATGAGCCAGATCAAGAAAGATGACAAATATAACACATGAATGTATGAGCCAGATCAAGAAAGATGACAAATATAACACATGAATGTATGAGCCAGATTCAAGACAGATGACCAATATAACACATGAATGTATGAGCCAGATCAAGAAAGATGACAAATATAACACATGAATGTATGAGCCAGATCAAGACAGATGACAAATATACACATGAATGTATGAGCCAGATCAAGAAAGATGACAAATATAACACATGAATGTATGAGCCAGATCAAGAAAGATGACAAATATAACACATGAATGTATGAGCCAGATCAAGAAAGATGACAAAAAAACACATGAATGTATGAGCAGATCAAGAAAAATGACAAATATAACACATGAATGTATGAGCCAGAAAAAAAGATGACAAATATAAAATGTTAAGCCAGATCAAAAAGATGACAAATATAACACATGAATGTATGAGCCAGATAAGAAAGATGACAAATATAACACATGAATGTATGAGCCAGATCAAGAAATGACAAAAATAACACATGAATGTATGAGCCGATCAAGAAAGATGACAAAATATAAAACATGAATGTAGACCAATCAAGAAAAAGACAAATATAAAAACATGAATGTATGAGCCAGATCAAGAAAGATGACAAAAATAACACATGAATGTATGAGCCCGATCAAAAAGATGACAAATATAACACATGAATGTATGAGCCAGATCAAGAAAGATGACAAAAATAAACATGAATGTATGAGCCGATCAAGAAAGAGACAAATATAACACATGAATGTATGAGCCAGATCAAGAAAGATGACAAATATACACATGAATGTATGAGCCAGATCAAGAAAGATGACAAATATAACAATGAATGTATGCCAGATCAAGAAAGATGACCAATATAACACATGAATGTATGAGCCAGATCAAGAAAGATGACCAATATAACACATGAATGTATGAGCCCGATCAAGAAAGATGACAAAAATAACACATGAAGTATGAGCCAGATCAAGAAAGATGACCAATATAACACATGAATGTATGAGCCAGACAAGAAAGAACCAATATAAAAACATGAATGTATGAGCCAGATCAAAAAAGATGACAAAAATAAAACATGAATGTATGAGCCAGATCAAAAAAGATGACAAATATAACACATGAATGTATGAGCCAGATCAAGAAAGATGACAAATATAACACATGAATGTATGAGCCAGATCAAGAAAGATGACAAAAATAACACATGAATGTAGAGCCAGATCAAAAAGATGACCAATATAACACATGAATGTATGAGCCAGATCAAGAAAGATGACAAATATAACACATGAATGTATGAGCCAGATCAAGAAAGATGACCAAAAATAACACATGAATGTATAAACCAGATCAAAAAAGATGACCAATATAAAACATGAATGTATAGCCAGATCAAGAAAGATGACAAATAACACATGAATGTATGAGCCAGATCAAGAAAGATGACCATATAACACATGAATGTATGAGCCAGATCAAGAAAGAGACAAATATAACCATGAATGTATGAGCCCGATCAAGAAAGATGACCAATATAACACATGAATGTATGAGCCAGATCAAGAAAGATGACAATATAACACATGAATGTATGAGCCAGATCAAGAAAGATGACAAATATAACACATGAATGTATGAGCCAGATCAAGAAAGATGACCAATATAAACATGAATGTATGAGCCAGATCAAGAAAAATGACAAAAATAACACATGAATGTATGAGCCAGATCAAGAAAGATGCAAATTAACACATGAATGTATGAGCCAGATCAAGAAAGATGACAAATATAACACATGAATGTAGAGCCAGATCAAGAAAGATGACAAATATAAAACATGAATGTATGAGCCAGATCAAGAAAGATGACAAATAAACACATGAATGTATGACCAGATCAAGAAGATGACCAATATAACACTGAATTGGGAAAAAAGAAAAAAAAACCCCAAAGATCCAGATCAAGAAAAATGACAAAAATAAAACATGAATGTATGAGCCAAACAAAAAGATGACAAATAACACATGAATGTATGAGCCAGATCAAGAAAGATGACAAAAATAACACATGAATGTATGAGCCAGATCAAGAAAGATGACAAAATAACACATGAATGTATGAGCCAGATCAAGAAAGATGACAAATATACACATGAATGTATGAGCCAGATCAAGAAAGATGACAAATATAACACATGAATGTTTGAGCCAGATCAAGAAAGATGACAAATATAAACATGAATGTATGAGCCAGATCAAAAAAGATGCAAATATAAACATGAATGTTGAGCCAGATCAAGAAAAATGACCAATATAACACATGAATGTATGAGCCAGATCAAGAAAGATGACCAATATAAAACATGAATGTATGAGCCAGATCAAGAAAGATGACAAAAATAACACATGAATGTATGAGCCAGATCAAGAAAGATGACAATATAACACATGAAAGTATGAGCCAGATCAAGAAAGATGACAAATATAACACATGAAAGTATGAGCCAGATCAAGAAAGATGACAAATATAACACATGAAAGTATGAGCCAGATCAAGAAAGATGACAAATATAACACATGAATATGAGCCAGATCAAGAAAGATGACAAATATAACACATGAAGTATGAGCCAGATCAAGAAAATGACAAATATAACACATAATGTATGGGCCCGATCAAGAAAGATGACAATATAACACATGAAAGTATGAGCCAGATCAAGAAAGATGACCAATATAACACATGAATGTATGAGCCAGATCAAGAAAGATGACAAAAATAACACATGAATGTATGAGCCAGATCAAGAAAGATGACAAAAATAACACATGAATGTATGAGCCAGATCAAGAAAGATGACAAATATAACACATGAATGTATGAGCCAGATCAAGAAAGATGACAAATATAACACATGAATGTATGAGCCAGATCAAGAAAGATGACAAATATAACACATGAATGTATGAGCCAGATCAAGAAAGATGACAAATATAACACATGAATGTATGAGCCAGATCAAGAAAGATGACAAATATAACACATGAATGTATGAGCCAGATCAAGAAAGATGACAAATATAACACATGAATGTATGAGCCCCGATCAAGAAAGATGACAAATATAACACATGAATGTATGACCAGATCAAAAAGATGACCAAAAAAACACATGAATGTATGAGCCAGATCAAGAAAGATGACAATATACACATGAATGTATGAGCCAGATCAAGAAAGATGACAAATATACACATGAATGTATGAGCCAGATCAAGAAAGATGACAAATATAACACATGAATGTATGAGCCAGATCAAGAAAGATGACAAATAAACACATGAATGTATGAGCCAGATCAAGAAAGATGACAAATATAACACATGAATGTATGAGCCAGATCAAGAAAGATGACAAATATAACACATGAATGTATGAGCCAGATCAAGAAAGATGACAAATATAACACATGAATGTATGAGCCAGATCAAGAAAGATGACAAATATAACACATGAATGTATGAGCCAGATCAAGAAAGATGACAAATATAACACATGAATGTATGAGCCAGATCAAGAAAGATGACAAATATAACACATGAATGTATGAGCCAGATCAAGAAAGATGACAAATATAACACATGAATGTATGAGCCAGATCAAGAAAGATGACAAATATAACACATGAATGTATGAGCCAGATCAAGAAAGATGACAAATATAACACATGAATGTATGAGCCAGATCAAGAAAGATGACAAATATAACACATGAATGTATGAGCCAGATCAAGAAAGATGACAAATATAACACATGAATGTATGAGCCAGATCAAGAAAGATGACAAATATAACACATGAATGTATGAGCCAGATCAAGAAAGATGACAAATATAACACATGAATGTATGAGCCAGATCAAGAAAGATGACAAATATAACACATGAATGTATGAGCCAGATCAAGAAAGATGACAAATATAACACATGAATGTATGAGCCAGATCAAGAAAGATGACCAATATAACACATGAATGTATGAGCCAGATCAAGAAAGATGACAAATATAACACATGAATGTATGAGCCAGATCAAGAAAGATGACAAATATAACACATGAATGTATGAGCCAGATCAAGAAAGATGACAAATATAACACATGAATGTATGAGCCAGATCAAGAAAGATGACAAATATAACACATGAATGTATGAGCCAGATCAAGAAAGATGACAAATATAACACATGAATGTATGAGCCAGATCAAGAAAGATGACAAATATAACACATGAATGTATGAGCCAGATCAAGAAAGATGACAAATATAACACATGAATGTATGAGCCAGATCAAGAAGATGACAAATATAACACATGAATGTATGAGCCAGATCAAGAAAGATGACAAATATAACACATGAATGTATGAGCCAGATCAAGAAAGATGACCAATATAACACATGAATGTATGAGCCAGATCAAGAAAGATGACAAATATAACACATGAATGTATGAGCCAGATCAAGAAAGATGACAAATATAACACATGAATGTATGAGCCAGATCAAGAAAGATGACAAATATACACATGAATGTATGAGCCAGATCAAGAAGATGACAATATAACCATGAATGTATGAGCCAGATCAAGAAAGATGACATATAACACATGAATGTATGAGCCAGATCAAGAAAGATGACAAATATAACACATGAATGTATGAGCCAGATCAAGAGATGACAATATAACACATGAATGTATGAGCCAGATCAAGAAAGATGACAAATATAACACATGAATGTAGAGCCAGTCAAGAAAGATGACAAATATAACACATGAATGTATGAGCCAGATCAAGAAAGATGACCAATATAACACATGAATGTATGAGCCAGATCAAGAAAGATGACAAATATAACACATGAATGTATGAGCCAGATCAAGAAAGATGACAAATATAACACATGAATGTATGAGCCAGTCAAGAAAGATGACAAATATAACACATGAATGTATGAGCCAGATCAAGAAAGATGACAAATATAACACATGAATGTATGAGCCAGATCAAGAAAGATGAAAATATAACAATGAAATGAGCCAGATCAAAAAAGACAAATATAACACATAATGTATGAGCCAGATCAAGAAAGAAAAATATAACACATAATGTATGAGCCAAAAGAAAGATGACCAATATAAACATGAATGTTGAGCCAGATCAAGAAGATGAAGAAATAAACAAATGAGAGCCAGATCAAGAAAACAATATAAACAAATGAGAGCCAGATCAAGAAAGAAGACAATAACACAAATGAGAGCCAGATCAGAAAATGAAAAAATATAACACATGAATGATGAGCCAGTCAAGAAAGAGACAAATATAACACATGAATGTATAGCCAGACAAGAAAGATGACAATATAACACATGAATGTATAGCCAGACAAGAAAGAGACAAATATAACAAATGTATGACCAGATCAAGAAGAGCAAAATAAACATGAAGTATGAGCCGATCAAGAAAGATGACAAATATAACAAAATGTAAGCCAGACAAGAAAGAGACAAATATAACAAATGTATAGCCAGATAAGAAAGATGAAAATAAAACATGAATATTGAGCCGATCAAGAAAGATGACAAATAAAACATGAATGTTGAGCCAGATCAAGAAAGAACAAATAAACACAGAATGTAGGCCAGATCAAGAAAGAGACAAAATAACAATGAATGTATGAGCCAGAAAGAAAGATGAAAAATAAACATGAAGTAGAGCCAGAAAAAAAAAAAAACACATGAAGTATGAGCCAATCAAGAAAGATGACAAATATAACACATGAATGTATGAGCCAGATCAAGAAAGATGACAAATATAACAAAGAATTTTGACCAGATCAAGAAAGATACAAATAACACATGAATGTATGACCAGATCAAGAAAGATAAAAATAACACATGAATGTATGAGCCAGATCAAGAAAGATAAATATAACACATGAATGTATGAGCCAGATAAGAAAAGACAAATATAACACATGAATGTATGAGCCAACAAAAGATGACAAATATAACAATGAATGTATGAGCCAGACAAGAAAGAACAAATATAACCAGAATAAGCCAAAAAAGAAAGATGAAATATAACCAGAAGTATGAGCCATCAAGAAAGATGAAAATTAACACATAAAGTGCCAGATAAAAATGATAAAATAACACAAATATGACCAGATAAGAAAGATGAAAATAACACAAGAAATGAACAATCAAGAAAGTGACAAATAAACAATGATGTAACAGACAAGAAAGATGAAAATATAACAAGAATGTAAGCCAGACAAGAAAGATGAAAATATAACACATGAATGTATGAGCCAGATCAAGAAAGATGACAAATATAACAAATGTATGAGCCAGATCAAGAAAGATGACAAATATAACACAATGTATGAGCCAGTCAAGAAAGATGACAAATAAAACAAATGTATGAGCCAGATCAAGAAAGATGACAAATATAACAAATGTATGAGCCAGTCAAGAAAGATGACAAATATAACACAAATGTATGGCCAGACAAGAAAGATGAAAATATAAAAAGAAATGAAGATCAGAAAATGACAAATATAACACATGAATGTATGAGCCAGGCAAGACAAGACAAATATAACACATGAATGTATGAGCCAGTCAAGAAAAGACAATATAACACAAAATATACAGCCAAAAGAGACAAATATAACACATGAAATAGCACAAGTAAGACAGAAAAAATAAAACATGAACATGACAGAAAGAAGAAAATATAACAAATGTATGAGCCAATCAAGAAAGAGACAAATATAAACATGAATGTATGACCAGATCAAGAAAGATGACAAATATAACACATGAATGTATGAGCCAGATCAAAAGATGACAAATATAACACATGAATGATGAGCCAGGTCAAGAAATACAAATATAACACAATGTATGAGCAAATCAAGAAGATGACAAATAAACACAGAATGTATAGCCAGATCAAGAAGATGACAAATTAACACATGAAGGACAATCAAGAAAATGACAAATATAAAATGAATGGACAATCAAGAAGAAAAATATAACACATGAATGTATGACCATCAAGACAAGAAAAATAAACATGAAGTATGACCATCAAGAAGATGACAAATATAACACATGAATGTATGAGCCAGATCAAGAAGATGACAAATATAACACATGAATGTATGAGCCAGATCAAGAAGATGACAAATATAACACATGAATGTATGAGCCAGATCAAGAAAGATGACAAATATAACACATGAATGTATGAGCCAGATCAAGAAAGATGACAAATATAACACATGAATGTATGAGCCAGATCAAGAAAGATGACCAAATATAACACATGAATGTATGAGCCAGATCAAGAAAGATGACAAATATAACACATGAATGTATGAGCCAGATCAAGAAGATGACAAATATAACACATGAATGTATGAGCCAGATCAAGAAAGATGACAAATATAACACATGAATGTATGAGCCAGATCAAGAAAGATGACAAATATAACACATGAATGTATGAGCCAGATCAAGAAAGATGACAAATATAACACATGAATGTATGAGCCAGATCAAGAAAGATGACAAATATAACACATGAATGTATGAGCCAGATCAAGAAAGATGACAAATATAACACATGAATGTATGAGCCAGATCAAGAAAGATGACAAATATAACACATGAATGTATGAGCCAGATCAAGAAAGATGACAAATATAACACATGAATGTATGAGCCAGATCAAGAAAGATGCCCAAAATATAACACATGAATGTATGAGCCAGATCAAGAAAGATGACAAATATAACACATGAATGTATGACCCAGATCAAGAAAGATGACAAATATAACACATGAATGTATGAGCCAGTCAAGAAAGATGACAAATATAACACATGAATGTATGAGCCAGATCAAGAAAGATGACAAATATAACACATGAATGTATGAGCCAGATCAAGAAAGATGACAAATATAACACATGAATGTATGAGCCAGATCAAGAAAGATGACAAATATAACACATGAATGTATGAGCCAGATCAAGAAAGATGACAAATATAACACATGAATGTATGAGCCAGATCAAGAAAGATGACAAATATAACACATGAATGTATGAGCCAGATCAAAGAAAGATGACAATATAACACATGAATGTATGAGCCAGATCAAGAAAGATGACCAATATAACACATGAATGTATGAGCCAGATCAAGGACAGATGACAAATATAACACATGAATGTATGAGCCAGATCAAGATAGGATGACAAATATAACACATGAATGTATGAGCCAGATCAAGAAAGATGACAAATATAACACATGAATGTATGAGCCAGATCAAGAAAGATGACAAATATAAGCACATGAATGTATGGAGCCAGATCAAGAAAGATGACAAATATAACACATGAATGTATGAGCCAGATCAAGAAAGATGACAAATATAACACATGAATGTATGAGCCAGATCAAGAAAGATGACAAATATAACACATGAATGTATGAGCCAGATCAAGAAAGATGACAATATAACACATGAATGTATGAGCCAGATCAAGAAAGATGACAAATATAACACATGAATGTATGAGCCAGATCAAGAAAGATGACAAATATAACACATGAATGTATGAGCCAGATCAAGAAAGATGACAAATATAACACATGAATGTATGAGCCAGAACAAGAAAGATGACAAATATAACACATGAATGTATGAGCCAGATCAAGAAAGATGACAAATATAACACATGAATGTATGAGCCAGGTCAAGACAGATGACAAATATAACACATGAATGTATGAGCCAGATCAAGAAAGATGACAAATATAACACATGAATGTATGAGCCAGATCAAGAAAGATGACAAATATAACACATGAATGTATGAGCCAGGTCAAGACGATGACAAATATAACACATGAATGTATGAGCCAGATCAAGACAGATACAAATATAACACATGAATGTATGAGCCAGATCAAGAAGAGATGACAAATATAACACATGCAATGTATGAGCCAGATCAAGAAAGATAACAAATATAACACATGAATGTATGAGCCAGATCAGACAGATGACAAGATATAACACATTGAATGTATGAGCCAGGTCAAGAAGATGACAAATATAACACATGAATGTATGAGCCAGATCAAGAAGAGATGACAAATATAACACATGATGTATGAGCCAGATCAAGAAAGATGACAAATATAACACATGAATGTATGAGCCAGATCAAGAAAGATGACAAATATACACATGAATGTATTAGCCAGATCAAGAAAGATGACAAAATATAACACATAGCATGTATGAGCCAGAATCAAGACAGATGACAATATAACACATGAATGATATGAGCCAGATCAGCAGACAGATGACAATATACACATGAATGTATGAGCCAGATCAAGACAGATGACAAATATAACACATGAATGTATGAGCCAGATCAAGACAGATGACAAATATAACACATGAATGTATGAGCCAGATCAAGACAGATGGACAAATATAACACATGAATGTATGAGCCAGATCAAGAAAGATGACAAATATAACACATGAATGTATGAGCCAGATCAAGAAAGATGACAAATATAACACATGAATGTATGAGCCAGATCAAGACAGATGACAAATATAACACATGAATGTATGAGCCAGATCAAGAAAGATGACAAATATAACACATGAATGTATGAGCCAGATCAAGAAAGATGACAAATATAACACATGAATGTATGAGCCAGATCAAGACCAGATGACAAATATAACACATGAATGTATGAGCCAGATCAAGAAAGATGACAAATATAACACATGAATGTATGAGCCAGATCAAGAAAGATGACAAATATAACACATGAATGTATGAGCCAGATCAAGAAGAGATGACAAATATAACACATGAATGTATGAGCCAGATCAAGAAAGATGACAAATATAACACATGAATGTATGAGCCAGATCAAGACAGATGACAAATATAACACATGAATGTATGAGCCAGATCAAGACAGATGACCAATATAACACATGAATGTATGAGCCAGATCAAGAAAGATGACAAATATAACACATGAATGTATGAGCCAGATCAAGAAAGATGACAAATATAACACATGAATGTATGAGCCAGATCAAGAAAGATGACCAATATAACACATGAATGTATAAGCCAGATCAAGAAAGATGACAAATATAACACATGAATGTATGAGCCAGATCAAGACAGATGACAAATATAACACATGAATGTATGAGCCAGATCAAGAAAGATGACAAATATAACACATGAATGTATGAGCCAGATCAAGAAAGATGACAAATATAACACATGAATGTATGAGCCAGATCAAGACAGATGACAAATATAACACATGAATGTATGAGCCAGATCAAGAAAGATGACAAATATAACACATGATATGTATGAGCCAGATCAAGAAAGATGACAAATATAACACATGAATGTATGAGCCAGATCAAGAAAGATGACAAATATAACACATGAATGTATGAGCCAGATCAAGAAAGATGACAAATATAACACATGAATGTATGAGCCAGATCAAGACAGATGACAAATATAACACATGAATGTATGAGCCAGATCAAGACAGATGACAAATATAACACATGAATGTATGAGCCAGATCAAGAAAGATGACAAATATAACACATGAATGTATGAGCCAGATCAAGACAGATGACAAATATAACACATGAATGTATGAGCCAGATCAAGACAGATGACAAATATAACACATGAATGTATGAGCCAGATCAAGACAGATGACAAATATAACACATGAATGTATGAGCCAGATCAAGACAGATGACAAATATAACACATGAATGTATGAGCCAGATCAAGAAAGATGACAAATATAACACATGAATGTATGAGCCAGATCAAGACAGATGACAAATATAACACATGAATGTATGAGCCAGATCAAGAAAGATGACAAATATAACACATGAATGTATGAGCCAGATGCTTGAACTCAACTGTAGTCCATACATGTTCTATTACTTTTAGTGCACTGGACTGATTTTTGTGTGTGGATTACGTTTCCTTACTGCCAGTGACCCTCACCATTAGGCAAACCCACTCTAACCTCAGGGGTACTTGTAATTAACATTCCCAAGTCAGAGGGGTCCATCCGAAGAGAATGGTTGCTGCCTCTGGAGCGGTCTCGGCTGGCAAAGATTAGTTTCATCTTCGTGCCAGGGCATGCGGGAGTGCAAGGAAATGAGCGGGCTGACAAGCTCGCAGGTAAGGCTACTGTGGAGGGCGGACGCGCCATGGACCAGGCTGACATTCTGAATGCTCTACGAGAAGTAAGACTTTTGCGAGAACCAAGTGATGACTGTGAATCTACAACAATGGCCAGACTGCTAAAGCAGCAAATTAAAAGAGGGGTGGCCAAACAAGAACACTACTCAGGAAGCCAAAGAAGATTGATAAACCAACACAGAACTGGCATCATTAGCCGCTACACGCTGCGGGATTTGATGAGAAGGGGATCCAAGCACTTATGGACTGAATGGTTCGATGTGCAATGGGGATGATCTGTCGACTCAACTAATTCCCAAGTCAAGGACGAGAAGTCAACACTTTAGTCCAATTGACCAGTGTAGGAGTTGAATCTACTGCCTTGACATCAGTACACCAGATGTTTAAATGATTACAAATATACACATAGGAATGTACAGGTCAAACCAAGTAAGATGACAAATATACCCATCTAAATGTATAAGTTAGGCCAAGAAAGGTGACAAATACATACTTAGGAATGCATGAGCCAGACTGATAAAGATGATAATAAGTACAATAGATTGATCTTGTGTAGTTTGTTCACATCTCTTGTGAGCTACCTTTCCACATTTTATTTTCAATTTCTGATGAATTGCAATGTTCATACATGTTTGTTCTGAATCCAGTTTTGTGCATTTGATGAAGCAATGCTAGACATGTTCAGCAATGTAACAGATTTGATGAAGCAATGCTAGACATGTTCAGCAATGTAACAGATTAGATGAAGCAATGCTAGACATGTTCAGCAGTGTAACAGATTTGATGAAGCAATGCTAGACATGTTCAGCAGTGTAACAGATTTGATGAAGCAATGCTAGACATGTTCAGCAGTGTAACAGATTTGATGAAGCAATGCTAGACATGTTCAGCAATGTAACAGATTTGCCATGTGTCATGCAGCTTTCATGATTATGCACCCTCTCATGCTGTGCGAGAATTAAAATTTTTTTTTTACAAATCTCCTATATTTTTAATAACTCATGTATATAAACCGTCATTTATGTCAAGTTATCTTTACGGACATTGGAGAAACTAACACTCATGTCATGAAATGTTTCCTGCAGGTTTAACAAGTGGCAGGTTTCATTCCTTTAGCAAGTAATTGTACAATATATCATCATCATGTGTCATGCAGATAATAAGGTCATGGTTAGCCAGAGTTGAGCCAGGTCTGCTTCTTATCCCTGATGCACCATGTGTCCATGCCATTGAGATTTATCTCTTTGCCTTCCTCTTGCTCTTTTCCTATCAGTTTTGCCTGCTGTCATTACATTTTCCAGATTTCTCCATTTAATGTGCTCAAAGAATCTTGATTGTCTACATGTAATTTCTCTTATCAATTTACAGTTGTCCATAACTGTCTGTCTGTACATGTGTAGGAAGACCCCCTGGATTTATTAAACGCACTATTGGACAAGTTGCCTTTTGCAAGGCGGACAATAATCAATAATAAAAAGCTGTCAATTGCAGTGAGAAAAACAGTGGTGAGATGCTATGTGCAACCCAGACTGTTCTATGCATGTGAAACATGGACAAAATGCAGACCAGCTGAGGAACATCTAATGGCAGCGGAAATGTGGTTTTTGAGGAACATGCAACAAACATACGGGCAGAAGAAAATCTCAGGCAAACCATCAAAACAGTAATGGAAATTGTAAATTGATTAGAAAAATTAACTGTAGACAGTAAAGATTATTTGGGGTATGTTATTAGGAGAAATAAACTTGAACAACTTGGTGACAACTGGCAAATTGATAGGACAAGAGAAAGGAGAAGACAAAGCGATAAATACCTTAATACATGGCCACACGTGGCCCCAGCTGTGGGTGATTTGGAAGCAAACCGCCTTGCATTGGTTTTCACACAATGGTGTGAGTGCAGGTGGTTCAGAAAGCAATGGCAAACTACTGAACGTAAACTTGCCCAAAAATCACAAACAGCCAACAAATGCAGGATTTGACTGCTACACCATGTAAAGGATATGCAACTGTTTTAAAACGCAGCAAAATAGTTGCAGTTAGTGGTGCGCTTGGCAATGTGTCCTGGGTTCAAGTTTCCCTCAAGCTTACATGTTTCTGGTGATCACATGACTCTAGGGTTGGCGCAAGTCGTGTCACACAAGAGGCTCGACTTCATTGTGCCAGGTTTCATCCCATATGGCTCTGTGTCTTTCCACAGGGCAGCCTGTCATGTCACACAGAGACACTTTCCAGTGACAACCTCCAGATGCCTGCATTAAAACACTGCACTCATGAATCACATGATGGACTCTGGGAGCCACATGATGGACTCTGGAAACCACGACCTTCAGAGTGCAAGGCAGACTATTTAACCACTGTGCTTTCTAGAGTTCAGTGGCCAGCTTGATCCTGCCTACACTTAAGCTGCAAAATGCCAATTGCTCAAGAAAAAAATAGGTTTAGAACCTCAACATGCCAGGATGGATTGGATTTGTGATTACCACCCTTGAATTACACAACACAAAATGGTATATTTAAACATGTTGGTCATATATAAATAATGTGTGTTTATTATCTGCAATTTTTTTTTAGAAATTAATATGTTGTTCATTCTATATAGTATAGAATTGTGAAAGTTCATTACATGTCACAAAATTTATTATTCTAAATATAAGTGTAATCCTGGTTCATCTGTTGTACACAAAGCTTTCCACACTGAGGTTTGAGGAAATATCCACCAGGTAGCATCCAACATAACTAGGTCACATGCCTGACAGGACTGGAGTCTTATGTATACTCCAGTTAGGTTTATCATGAAAGCTATGACTGCTTGATTATATCATGATATCAGGAGTGTTTTTCAGTCAGTGTATTTAAACAAAATATTTCACTGATGTTACTATAATCTTCAGGTATCATATTTAAATGATTCACAAACTTGTTATTTGTCTACACTACAGTTTACACAACAAACACATTGTGACTAACATTTGAGTATAGAAAATAAACACATTGTGACTGACACTAGAATGGAGACAACAAACACATTGTGAATGAGACTAGACCGTAGATAACAAACACACTGTTGCTGATGTAGAGGCCTGTTCTCTTACATATTCTCCAAAAAGGTTTAAAGTTGTTTCCAGTTCCAAAATGACTTTTTCATCTGTCTGTATGTTTTGAGCATCACCTTTGTAAAGCCAAATCCGAGACAAAAACCAGTGTGTTACACCAGTCAACCTGACAAATGTCAAACCACCTGACATCTCATGCTTCCATGTTTGTCATTGCTGCTGTTGCTATTCAGCACAGAGATGGCGACAATGTATGCAGCATCAACTTTTTATCTTACACAGCAAAATCACTATCAGAAATTGCATTGGTTGTAAGCAAATTTTCCCCACTTTTTCTATGCATGTATTAGGGGCATGAGCAATGAGCAAACTTAGCAAATTAGGCATTGATGGAATTCTACTATTTCTTTTTTTTTTTCCTTGAACAGGCACTCTAAAAGATGACAATACTTTTGTAAATTTTTTTTTTATTAAGAGACATTGGAGACAATTATACCCACATACATACACTAATTAATCAAGTTTTCAGGCACAATCAATCAGTTTCTTATGCAGAAAAAAAAGGCCATCTTTCTTAAAAACTGCCTGTCCGATCTGTCAGTGGTAATGTCTCTTAACTTAATTCTGTCTTTACTGGCGTTATATAACTATCTGTATCATTTACTACAGTTAATGTTTGCAATTGTGTAATATTAATTGTGTAAAGTGAATTAAAAAAAAATAAATATACTTCTTAAAATGCTTTTGTTATTTTTGTATACTGGGTAGTATATCTCACTGAAGGTTTTTGGAATTAATCTTAACACCTGGGAGACTGCTGCCATCATTACACAAGGGTGCAGTCACTTGTGAAGCAACCAGGACTGCAAGAGCTGTGAAGAAAAAGGCTGTACAGAAAAACTACTGCAAGAGATGATCCTCCTGGAACGTCAAGCATTCCCTGCCCACATTGTCAAAGAACATTTCGAGCCAAAATAGACCTTATCAGCCATCTTAGAACTCACGGCTCCATATTTTCAACCCCACTGGATGAAATGAATGATCATCACTCTTGATTGACAAACAACAGACATACTTGAAAGATGGAAACACCTGAAGAGAGTGTGTGGTGATAACTTTAGTAAATATTGTTTCCATTGCAAATGCCATGGTAGATAGCCATGATCTTTTTGAACAAAGCAAGATCCAAAATATGAAACCACTGAACAATACAACTGCCAAGACATGAAACCACTGAACAATACAAGATCCAAAACTATGAAACCACTGAACATCTGCCAAGACATGAAACCACTGAACAAAGCAAGATCTAAGACATGAAACCTCTGAACAATATAAGATCCAAGACATGAAACTACTGAAACAGTACAAGATCCAAGACATGAAACTACTTAACAAAGCAAGGGCCAAGATTTAACAATTTTAAATAGCAAATGCAAACAAACCTAACAAATAAAATAAAAACCAAATGATACACTGTTACAAAAATGCTCTTCTTCTTCAGTGCAACATTTGCAATGTGTCTGTTCCTGCATGGGTTACAAACAGTTTGAGGTCTTCACACCAAAACCCCCAACCCTTCTCTCTCTCTTCTCCCCTCCCCCCCTTTCCTAGTTTGTCTGGAAGGGACGCTCCTGTTGGCCAGATGTCTTCCCTTAGTTTGCCAAAGTAAGGCCAGTCTTCTAATACACACTTTATGGTTTGTTGTTGTTGATGTTTGTTGTTGTTGTTGATGTTTGTTGGTGTTGATGTTTGTTGTTGATGTTTGTTGTTGTTGATGTTTGTTGTTGTTGATGTTGGTTTGTTGTTGTTTGTTGTTGTTGATGTTTGTTGTTGTTGATGTTTGTTGTTGTTGATGTTGGTTTGTTGTTGATGTTTGTTGTTGATGTTTGTTGTTATTGTTGATGTTTGCTGTTGTTGATGTTTGTTGTTGATGTTTGTTGTTGTTGTTTGTTGCTGTTGTTGTTGTTTGTTGCTGTTGTTGATGTTTGTTGTTGTTGTTGTTGTTGATGTTTGCTGTTGTTGATGTTTGTTGTTGTTGTTGATGTTTGTTGTTGTTGATGTTTGTTGTTGTTGATGTTTGTTTGTTGTTGATGTTTGTTGTTGATGTTTGTTGTTGTTGTTGATGTTTGCTGTTGTTGATGTTTGTTGTTGTTGATGTTTGTTGTTGTTGTTGATGTTTGTTGTTGTTGATGTTTGCTGTTGATGATGTTGGTTGTTGATGTTTGTTGTTGTTGTTGATGTTTGTTGTTGTTGTTGTTGTTGTTGCTGCTGCTGCTGTCACTGGCTTTAAACTCAAGTGTACTCCACACATGTGCTACCACTTCTAGAACACTGGGTTGATTTTGCCTGTGGATTAGATTTCTCTATCACCAGTGTCCCTCGCCATCAGGTGAACTCACTCTGACTTCAGAGGTACTTGTAATTTATGTCCCCAAGTCAAGGACGAGAAGTCAACATGTGAGACCAACTGACAGGTATAATGGTTGAACCAATTACCTCAACATCACCATACCAGATGTTTAAGAGCTAGTGATCTTATCCATTCAGCCACGCTGACCTCCACTTTGTAGTTTGATTGAGTGCTCCACATTTGTCAGTGGCAGAGTCAGTCAGACCCATTTGGTGGAGCTGTGCTCTGAATCTACAATGTCAGAGTCTGAAGATTCAGGTCCGGGCTTTTCTGCCAGGATCATTTGTGTTGTCATGTCCTGCTCTCCAGTTTTTTGCTTTCTTTCTTGTAATTTGTTCTCCTAGATTGCTTTACTTGTGTTCTTCCCTCTATAAAGCTCTAGGGTGGACGGGGTGGCTTGATGTTATCTCGAGCCTTTTCTAATTCATGTGCCTTTTTATTTTCTGGGACGCCACAGTGGGCTGGGATCTACTGCAAGATTAATTATGTTCTTGTAGACAGAATTCCAATGTTTTATTTTGAAAACAGCGTTTGCTGCGTTAGAGTGTAAGAAAGGCTCTTTCGCCTTGAGCTTGAAGTCAGTACAGATTTCTCCTGCCACTATGGAATACATCTCTGATTTTCTGTTAGGATATGTTATGTAAACTTCCACTGCCTCCCCTTTTCGTAGCCTTTGGCAGAACCATCTATGAATACCTGTGTCCAGATGTTGAAAGGATACTTTTTCCTGAGCATGTGTGGTGAAAGAATTCTTTGTTCTAAGTGTGCTCATTTTTGGAGGTTATTTCTCGGCATTTTATGACTTCTTGATAAATCTATGCAGCATGTCCATGGTTCTGATGTCCATGCTTCACACTTGGATATATTGATTTGTAGTATTTCTGTATATTGTCTGAAGGTTTCTGGTACAAGGTGATTTGGACTTTACTTAGGTAGTCTGTTTTTGATTATCTTAAAATTTGTAGAGCAGTGGATGATTTTGAAGACATTTGAGCTTTTCAAACTGTGTGTTTTACATTGCCTGTGAATTCTGAGGCACTCCAAGTCTGCAATTTTGTTCAATTTCTTTTATACGGTGCAGAAATGAATTAAATACATATCATTTTATTAACATATATCTTTTCATTACTATCATCACAACTAGCCTATAAAATCTTTCACTAGTTCTCAAACCTTAATTATTCATCTGTCATGGCTCTTCTTCTCAACTTTCTCATGTCATGTCTGAATTTTGTCTCTCACAGTCATCTGAAACTAAAGTATACTGTGTGCATTTTGGGAGATTAAAAAAATGCCTACATCCAGATCCATACATAATTGCAAAGGAAATAAACTAAATATCACTCATGATGATACATGCCTTGCCAACATAGACACAATCTCTGAAAGTATTATTGAAATAGGAGACCAGTAAACTGTGTCACAGTTTACATGAGAATCACAATAAGTTGCTTCACACTTACACTTGTAAACAATTCATTGGCTCAAAATAAATGTCTTCAATTAAATATTTATAAACATACCCAGCTAAAAGTGCTTGTGTAAAAAAAAACATAACATTTTAAAACATGAGTTCAAATCTATTGTATCTTTCTCAAATTATGATGCCATAACAAAACTATATTTACAAGTGTTCTACGTTAATAATTTGAATATGATACATTCGACTGAATAATGTCCATGGAAGACATGTTGCCAAACATCACAATCAATAATAAATCAACCGAAGATATCCCTTAATTTCTCAGGCTCAACACCTCCCCTGCCATAAACAGTAAATGACAGTTTTTTTTTTTTTTAAATGACAGTTTGACACATATCCCAAACTGAAATTCTTGGTCCCATAATCAACACCAACAACAGGACCTGTTCACAAGTTGTCAGACATAGACTGGTTATGGCATTACAGAAGTTAAACATCAAGAACACATGGCAATTCAGAGGTTAAACATCAAGAACACATGGCACTACAGAGGTTAAACATCATCAAGAACACATGGCAGTACAGAGGTTAAACATCAAGAACACATGGCACTACAGAGGTTAAACATCAAGAACACATGGCAGTACAGAGGTTAAACATCAAGGACACATGGCACTACATAGGTTAAACATCATCAAGAACACATGGCACTACAGAGGTTAAACATCAAGAACACATGGCACTATAGAGGTTAAACATCATCAACAAACACATGGCAGAAAACAAGTTCAAGTAACATTTTAAACATGCATCTTTCCTGTGGCAGCAAACAGATTTAGTTACAGACCATTCCCCAATCACTACAGCAGGAAATCAGGGCTTTTGAACATAAATGCTACAGAAAAGTTGATAGAATATTGTGGACTAAGAAGAAGAAAATAGCTGACATTCTACAAGATCTGAAGGTCAATGGACCAAGAAGAAGAAAATAGCTGACATTCTACAAGATCTGAAGGTCAATGGACCAAGAAGAAGAAAATAGCTGACATTCTACAAGATCTGAAGGTCAATGGACCAAGAAGAAGAAAATAGCTGACATTCTACAAGATCTGAAGGTCAATGGACCAAGAAGAAGAAAATAGCTGACATTCTACAAGATCTGAAGGTCAATGGACCAAGAAGAAGAAAATAGCTGACATTCTACACGATCTGAAGGTCAATGGACCAAGAAGAAGAAAATAGCTAACATTCTACAAGATCTGAAGGTCAATGGACCAAGAAGAAGAAAATAGCTGACATTCTACAAGATCTGAAGATCAATGGACGAAGAAGAAGAAAATAGCTGACATTCTACAAGATCTGAAGGTCAATGGACCAAGAAGAAGAAAATAGCTGACATTCTACAAGATCTGAAGGTCAATGGACCAAGAAGAAGAAAATAGCTGACATTCTACAAGATCTGAAGGTCAATGGACCAAGAAGAAGAAAATAGCTGACATTCTACAAGATCTGAAGAGCAATTAAAACTGGCCCATAGACAGCATCCTGCCTGGGAAACTGGAATTCTCTGGCTATAATAATGTCACAGTCGTTTGGAGAGAACAGTGATGGAAGACATGGTTCCTCAAAAAGGAGTCAGGGGTCAACCAGCAAGAGTCAGGGGTCAACCAGCAAGAAGCAAGGGTTGACCAGCAAGAGTCAGGGGTCGACCAGCAAGAATCAGGGGTCGACCAGCAAGAGTCAGGGTCGACCAGCAAGAGTCAGGGGTCAATCAGCAAGTAGATGAACACAGAATATCCATTCTCTTCTTCTTTCCCTTATTCATGGAAATGCGTCACAGCTAGTTATGTATCTCAAAGATCAGTACGCTGGTCAAAGATCAGTCTCTAAGGCTTGCTTCCTCTAAACAGATTTTCAGTAAGGTAATGGGCTCTACCTGCCCATATGTAGCTTTAGTCTCACAGGACATTTAAGGCACCTGGGACATGGAGGATGCAGGGGGCAGGAGGGTTGGTCATGGATGGAGAAACTGTTCAGCGGGCTGTGATGACAGCCAGGGACCTGCCACATGATGATAGTAGCCACGTAGCCTGAGTTTTATGATTGACAACTTCAGTCAATTTCACATATGAATCAACTGCACAGGGAACCTCCTTGATTCCGCCCACATCCGAGACTTCTAGACACCCACATCCGAGACTTCTAGACACCCACATCCGAGACTAGCTAGACACCCCATATTACTGACCCCATACTACATACCAGCCATGTCTAATTGTGAATTAATTAACAAAGTATACAATGAATTATTTGGAATGAGACAATTAGATGCAAGGGTGATGTATCTCTAAGCTACTTGCCTCACTCCCTCAGGTGCATTAAGAGGCTTGTGCAGTCAGAGTTATGCCTATAACTACTTTCATAACCATATGAACCAGTGAATATTTTGTAGTCTTTACATCACGAAAAATGTGTTTATTGTAACTTTATAACAGTTGCAAGTATCACACCAAAATTACAATAGTAGGCAGAGCTTATGTATGCATGGAAATAAGAAGCAACACAATCCCAATGTATAAAGTCTATGTTACATGAAATGTTTAAATTTGCTACGCATTTAAAAATCATCAAAGTAAATTTCTCAGAGTTTAATTTTTTTTAAAAAACAACAACATTGGAATCAATGGATCTCATATGATGAAGTTATAGTGTCCAGTGTGGAGACAAGATTAGAAATATAAATGTCTAGTTATAAAACATAAGTATCTCAGTTAATATCTGAATTATGAAAATGCCAACATCGCAATATCAAAATATAACATAGCCAGTGGTTCTGACACAGTAGCAGTGAGAGAAAGTGGCAAATGAGATGGGAAGATTCATCGCAAACTAAAGACTTACAGACATTTGTAAATATTACATACCAAAACCTGATCTCAACATTATTTGTTTCTTTTCTCTAAGTTAATTATTTTGTTTCCTTTCATGTCATAAGGACACTTTTGTATGTCTTAGGTATACTGGGCCTACGGCACTAGACCCATATTTTTCTAGACCAGTTCACTCGGTGGCTGGTGTGGTCAGTATCAGACCAACTTCATTTACTTACCAAGACCTTTCCTGGTGCTACTTTAATCAGACAAATGTAAAACCTCTGCCACAATTCAGACATGAACCCATGACCACAGTGCAGTAGGCAAGCATCTAGCCACTATGCTACCACAACTCCCATAGTTGTACATCATCATCAAGTACCTTGCCAGCTGGCGTAGGCATTCATGACTCTCCACAGATCTCGGTCTTTGGTGTTCTGGATCAACTCTGCTGATGGTATTCCTCCATGCCACCGTCTCAATCCATCATGCATCATTTCTCTTGGTCTGCCTCACAGATCCAAGGAATTCGCAGTTTTAGTGTATCAAAAGCCGGTCTCCCTAGCCTAGGGGTTAGCGACTTTCTCCGTATCCGGTTTATCCATGTGAGCAAACGCAGCTGCGCGATAATCGGCAGCAGTTCTCGTCACGCCCATTACTTATGGAATATGTGAGCCGGTCGCTCAGAAAGCAATGGCAAACTCCTGAGCGTAATCTTGCCAAGAAATCAACAACAGCGGTAAAATGCTGGTGTTGACAGTGATGTCCTGTAATAGGATATGCGAAAAAAAGTGTATCAAAGCTCATAGATCCAAAGAATTTGCAGTTTTACGGTTTATCAAAACTCATCCAAGGAATTCAGTTTTAGTGTATCAAAACTCATAGACCTACTTCAGAGAGGTTGATTCAGCAGAGAGTGAGATGAGGGTCTGGATGACACTCAACATGACAGAAGGGGGAGGAGGGGACACAGCATGTTTGGGAATGTCCTGATTCCAATCATGTTTATTCTTGAACTCAAACTGTTATTCAAATCTAATAGAAATCAGCAATTCCCCATTATTTGATTCCTGCAAATGTGTCTGCAATTTTCCAATATTTTATTAAATAACACTTATTATGTAACACTTGTTTTAACACTGGTCATTTCCAGAATTTCACTTTCTGCCAGGGTTTTCTCTTTTTTTCTGAATATTGGTCTTTCTCTCTTTCTTGAGACTGATGAGGTCATTTAACCTTGGCATGTCACCATACCTCTGAGTTTGTGTGGTTTTACTGGTTGTCTGAGCTGTGACAGTTTGGGTCTAAAAATATTGGTTGCCAGGAGACAGTACTAAAAGGACATTAACATTTTTAATAAATTGTCTCATGTTTAAGAGGACCCACTTGCCATTGAGCCAGCTGACACTGACCGGGACGCCCCTGGGAAGAGGTTTTATATGACCCTGACATTGTTTGATGATCTTCCGCACAATGACATCAGAGTATGATCTTGCTATATTGTTGTGAGGAAGTGTCTTAAGCATCAGATTTCTATTGATGATTGTCTTGTTCTCATTCAGCATTTAATCATGTTTCACAAGGTACACGGATATGACCATTATTTGCAAGCACTTTTTCAGTTAATCTGACTGGTATCCGCCTGACTGTTTGTGCAGTTTTTGCTCTTAGTTTCTACTGCTCCTTCATCATATACTATAGATCCTAGAGACTTCTTAAAGTGTGTTACTATCTCTAGTGCTAAAATTGCTGCCTAAAATTAATGTGTAAAATGTAGCTTTTCCAACACACAAAAAGTAATAAATGCAAAAAGTAAATAAGACAAGAATCAGTAAATATCAATCAATCAATCAATCATGTGCCATGCCGGAAAGCGTGGGCGGTCATGACTCAGTAAATATGCCCACACATTTATCCGGAAATGACCACTGTCGCATTCACACACAGCATCTGCTGGTCATCATTGTTGCTGACCTGGGCTACGATGTCAAGGACACCCTGTGTGAAATTACATTGCATAAATTCATGAATGTCAGTGCATTAATTGGCTCTACTAGAATAACAAATGGGAAGACATGATCATCATCATGTGCCATGGAGATAAGCGTGGGCGGTCATGTTTCGCTATCTCACTCAATCACCAGAGTTATGGATCAGTTCCATGTTCTTGTCTCGACCATACCACGTGGCCAAGCCATCCAGGTATTTACTTCTCTGCCTTCCCCTTGTTCTTTTGCCCTCAGTCTTGCAAGTTGACACCAAGTTCTCCAATTTATTTCTTCTCATAATATGTCCAAAACACGGTGACTGTCTACACTAGACATCACAGAAATCTGAGTCGTTTGCTACAAAGTCAATGAAGTTAAACCTATGACATCTACATAACAGGAATATCTCACCGACAAGTGTCTTTTGGTGATTAACCAGCCAGGTTCTTCTTATGAATTGTAATATTTACTGATATTAAGGAGACATTAACTTGAAATAATGGAAACTCAGCAGCTGCACATTATCTGACTTAATAGTCCACTGAATTGACTGAAAATAAATTCAGCTGTTCTCACTCTAGTGAGAGTGAGAGATGGCGAACCATGACTGGCCATGCTTATGATGGTGATGATGATGTTGTGATCACTCAATAAGTATAATGGATTACTAAAGAGGAATAATTGGTTGTTGAAAACTGGCGTGCTAGCACGTGAGAAATATGCACAGGTGATTACTCTCACCAAACAAATATCACAACATGGCACACTTATTGAACATCTCCCCTTCTCACTGAGAAACCACTAAATCTACATTACAACAATCTTCAAGGGTTGTGTTAAAGCACTAATCATAAACTAATATAACATAATAGAGCAATTAAAAATAAGTACCATAGCACTGCTATTTCTGTGTCATCTTTTCCCCCTCACTTTTGATCATCTTATCTCCTAATATTCTGTCTTCCAACCCCTTACCTTCTATCATCATTGTATCCATCCCTGTATCTTCTATTACTATGTCTTCTAACCCTGTATCTTCTGTCACTATGTCATCTATCCCCATATTTTCTACTCCTCTGTCTTCTAACCCTGTATCTTCTATTACTATGTCATCTATCCCTTTATCTTCTATTACTCTGTCTTCTAACCCCTATCTTGTATCATCTTTTCATCTATCCCCTGTCTTCTATCACTATGTCATCTATACCATTTTTATTTTTTGTGCATATCCTTTTTACATCGCAGTCAACACCAGTATTTCTGCCACTGTGATCACTTGGTAAGTTTACGTTCAGTAGTTTGCCATTGCTTTTTGAATGACCGGCACCGATACCAAAGCAAAACCAATGCAACGCAGTCTGCTGCCAAACTGCACGGAGCTGTGTTTCAGATGCGTGTATACGACATTACGAACTGCGTTTGTAACTCCTTTGCCATGGAGACAGGCATTATCTTCTATTAATTTGTCTTCTAACCCCTTATCTTCTATCATCTTTGTATTTATTCCTGTATCTCGTATTACAATGCCATTTATACCATTATCTTCTATTCTCTTATTGTCTATCATCTTGTCATCTATCCCTTATCTGTTATCCCTTTGTCTTCTATCACCTTCTTTTCTACCAATCAGAGGTAACCAAAGGTAAATAAGTCATGATTCACTGCTACAAACCATAGTTAACTGCCCTTGGAAGTTAAGGCAGGATTCAACCAAATTTATCCAGGTGCTTTCTCTGTTGTACATGTGTAATTGCTGCCTCCAATAAAATGACTGTTTTGTTTTCTATCATAATCAATTTTCTAGTTATCTTCTTTCTATCTTTGCTTACAGAGCCTGTGAGTCTTTTTCATACAAGTTTTCTGTGTGGATAGTTATATCATAACTTTTCATAGCTCAACTCTGCACTGCTTCATGTTCTATTTCAGTTCTGCACAATTCACTGCTGGCAACTCAAATGAATTTCTGGGTTACATATGTACAATCACACTCTTGCATGCCCAATGTGTGAAACTGCAACTCCACAATGTAAATTCAACGAAAAAGTCAAGGACTCTTTTACACGCCTCGAGGCATACTGGTGCTTGCATCACATTTTCATGGACCAATGAGCACTCGAGGGGTCGTGTTGGCAATATCATGTCAGCTGCCTTTACTTCTGGAGACATTTCCTGGTACTGATTTTAGGCTGAATCAATCAGGGAGCCCATGTTAAACAAGTGTGTTGCATATCCTTTACAGGACGTCGCAGTCAACCCCAGCATTTTTGACTGTGATTTCTTGGGAAATTTACATTCAGAAGTTTGCCATTGCTTTCTGAACGACTATCCATCATACCATTGTATGAAAACCAATGCAAGGTGCTCTGCTTCCTAATCGCCAACAGCTGTGTTTCGACCAAGGTATACGAGAAATACCAGAAATTAGTAATGAACAATCTGGATTTGTGGAGGGAAAGGGCACAAACAATGCTATATATATATATATATATATATATATATATTCTCAGGACACTATCAGAAAGAGCTATATAAGTAAAAACAGATCTGTACTTTTTCTTCATAGACTATACAAAAGCGTTTGACAATGTGAAGCATGAAAAAATAATACAATTACCAAAGCAAACAGCAGCCATAAAAATCAACAACCTTGTAGGAACATTTCAGTGTATAAAGAAGGGCATCAGACAAGGTTGTGTATTGTCTCCTGATTTGTTCTCATTATGCAGTGAATATATAATGAGATCTACGGAAAATATGACAGGGATCCTGGTTCGTGGACATAATACAAATAACATACAATATATGCTGGCGACACGGTCTTGATAGCAACAAGTCAGAAGGTACAGGAAACGATAGATACAGCGGTTGTAGAAAGTGGAAGAATGGGCCTTTGTTTGAATAATAGAAAGACAGACGTTATGGTGATATCAAAGAAACATATTGTGCCTTTTTCTTCTTCTTCTTCTTTCATTCACTTGAAATACATATCTATAACTGCAATATTGTAATATAACTGACATTCCTGCACATGGTCTCCCTTTTCAAAAGCCACTGAAGAGTTCCCATGTTTCTATCCCAAAAGTTTGTTACTACAAATTAATAAATACTTGCATTTAAATGGGTTAAAACAGTAAAAGTATGGCACCAGAGGTATTAAAGTAATAATTTTGATAGATTGAAACAGTTGATGAGACATAATGAATTAAAACAATTATATCATGCAAGGAAAGAACAGAATAAAAATCTCTCAACCCTCCCATGACTTACCTGGTATTTTGCAAGTGCAGTTAAGTCTGGAATGGTTTTCTTAATGTTGAAAACTTCTGCAGACAAAACAAACAATGTTAGTCATGTTTTTATACTACACACAAGGGAGAAAACTGACAATATCATCGAAGTAATCAGGTTTTTTTTTAAATTTACAGCTTTTAATTGATAGTCACACACGCATTCACGCACGCATTCACGCACGCAGGCACGCACGTACACACACATATGCAAATAAAGAATCATATATTGGCGAACACACTCATCATCATTATGTGCCATGCCGATAAGTGTGTTTTGCCATCTCACATGATCATCAGAGTTGTGGATCAACTCTGTCTTCTTGTCTCGAACATGTCATGTGGCCAAGCCATCTAGATATTTATCTCTCTGTATTCCTGTTGTTCTTTCCCCCTCAATCTTGCCAGTTGTCACCTAGTTCTCAAGTTTGTTTCTTTCTATGAAGTGCCCACAATATCCTGCCTCTTTATGTCTAATTTCTCTCATCAGTTTACGGTTTTCATTTGTTTCTTGAAGGACTTGCTCATTGATTGTTTTGTCTGTACAATGGTATTCTTTGCATTTCCCTCAGAAACCACATTTCCATAGCCATTAGATGTTTTTCAACTTGTCTGCTCATTGTTCATATTTCTCATCCATACAAAAGGACAGGTTTTATGTAGCACTTCAACACCATTTCTTGTTGCAATTGACATCTTTTAATCGGTCAGTATTATTTCCATCTTGCCAAAAGCTACCTTTGCCATAGAGATTCTTGTTCTAATCTCTTTAAGACACCTCCCATAGGATGTTATGACTGTTCCAAGATAGTTGTATGGATTCACTTGTTTAAGAATATTCCCATGTATCTGTATATTACAACATGGTATTTCTTACTTCTGAGAGACGACTATAATCTCTGTCTTATTACAATTTCATTATAACCCTAGTTGTTCAATGTGTACAATAACTGTTTGTTGTCCGCAATCAATATTGTATCATCTGCATATCCAATATTATTTATGTTATGTCCCCCAGTGGTGATTCCACGCATATTTTCTAAATTTCTAAAAAAAAAAAAAAAAAAAAAGTTCACTGTATAGGGAAAAAAAGATCTGGAGATATTACGCATCCTTGTCACACACCTCTCTTAATATACTGATAACTTCATTAACAATCTTTATGGTTGCTTGTTGTTTCCAATATATGTTTGTGGCAAGTCTAAGGTTTTCCCCATCAATGTGTAGATCAGCAAGCATCCTGATCATGTATTTCACTCAGTCCAATTAACATTTTATAAAGTCAAAGTCTCTTGTACACACCTTACGGTGCATAAGCCCTATGGTTCTAGACACGTGATTGTGAATAGACCAATCAGCACTTGTGGGTGATGTTGTTAGCTGGTTGTCTTCCCTTGATATTTCCTGGCAGCTATTTCACCATGGGTCGACCTCGGAGTCCAGGTCAATTATTTTAAACAAGTGGATTTGAGGCCTGCAACTACTAGGCTAGCAGACAAGCATCCAGCCACTGTGTTGCTGCAGCTCCCCCATTTAACATACATACATACGTGTACATCATTGTGAAGTGAAACAGATCCCAGAGTTCAAACCTCTAGGTAGCACTGTTATAAAAAGATGTGCCTACAATCGAGGAAAGCATTGTAAATAGAGCTAGAACTGAGAACCAGAGGGACAGATGCTATCAAGGATATGCTCCACAAACACAAACTCAGTGGAAGTTCAGGTAAGACAATATGGAGAACTTCAACTCTCCAATACACTGAAGACACGTGGACCACAGACAGACAGACAGACAGACAGACAGACAGACAGACAGACAGGCAGGCAGGCAGGCAGCAGAGAATAATTGTTACCTGGCATAAACTGCTGCCCATGTGTTACTGGTGCCCATAAGTGTAGCAAACAAGAGTAAGACTACCCTACCATGCATGACATAAGTGCTGACTAAGGAGGTTTGGCATGGGACAGGTCACCCCATTCACTAGAATAATAATAGAAACTCCACCGGGACCAAGCACATCAGAAGATGTGCCCCTTTGGCGAATGTTTCGGTCCCTTTACCTCCTTGACACTCTCCCGGGGTGGGTCAACCTGGGTCATAATTATCAGATGTCTTTCTCCTGTCGTGCATAAAAGCTGCAGAAACCAACCAATCATGAACAAGTTTACAAAGGGCGTCATGTGGTTGTTGAGAGATTGCGCTCCATTGGGAGATGAATATCAGAAAAGTGGAATGAGAGCATAAACTATCGGAGGGCTGTTAGACGCGTTGGTCTTATGCAGCCCACAAGGGTTAGGGACTCTTGACATAAAACTTGAACAGTCCAACAATAATAGCCCCTCAAAATGAATCCATGGAATCTTCTGTGATCAAAAAGCCCACATGTGTTTGTAGAGATGCCATGATGGATTGTATCTTACCAATCAAGGACTCCTTTCACCTCGGCTTCACACTAGCCATAAACTGTTCCCTGGATGATAGTTTTGTAACAAGCAATCATGGTGGCAAGTTTACTACAAACATCATGTGCCATGTCAAATGGCATGGATGTAACAAGTTACATAGTCAAAATACGCAAGCTTAAAGTATTTCAATGCTGGTGCAAATGTTTCATGGAAGTCTGTGTAAATTCCTTAACACAGATTTAGTTTGTATTGAGTCGTGTGAACTGAGCAGAAATATACAATTCTTGAATGTGACATCACCATCTCTGTACTCTGGATATTGCCACACATGTTCTATTCCCTGCTTCAGTGGCCAACACAGAATGGGGATGAAGCACGTGTGAGAATGTTCCATGTGAATGTCCCTAGCATCAGTGGCCCACAAAGAAGGGAATGAAGCACGCATGTGAAACGTCCCATGTGCAATCATGTTGATTCTTGATTTCACACTCATCATTATCATGTGTCTGGCCAGCTGGTGTTAGTGTTCTGTCACTCCAAAGATCTCAGTCCATGGTGCTCTGGATCAACTCTGCTGATGGTATCCCAGAATAACATTGTCTCAGTCCGACCAGCATAATTTCTCAGGTCTGTCTCTGCCTTTTCTTCCACTGATCTTTCCAGTCGTCACAATGTTTTCCAACACTTCCCTACTTATTATATGTCCAATGAATGATGTTTGTGATTTCACATTATATTCTTACATTTCTTCTCAGTTCAAATATAAATAGAATCTTGTGAATAGTTTAGTAACAAGACAACATTTAACAAAATTAGACATTTTACTCACGGCCTTGTTTTATAGGACAAGGAATCCATTGCTTAACATCGTCACAACCGAAAGGGGTTCCATACTCAGCAATTATAGAACCATCCGAATGTTTGAAGATATCGACCTCTGCATACCCACCATCCATGTAGTATGCTAAAAGATTGACAAATGGCAGCAATTCAACAACAATCAAAACCTAATTTGACAGCACGAAGACAATAATTTAACAATGTTAAAGTTTAGTTCAACACAACAGTGAACTAATCAAATAGATCAAAGATACTATGGCTGGGCTCACACAACAGTGAAGTAATCAATTAGGTCAAAGATAGTCTGGCTGGGACTGACACAACAGTAAACTAATCAAATAGATCAAAGATAGTATGGCTGGGCTCACACAACAGTGAACTAATCAAATAGATCAAAGATAGTATGGCTGGGCTCACACAACACTGAACTAATCAAATAGATCAAAGATAGTCTATCTGGGACTGACACAACAGTGAAATAATCAAATAGATCAAAGATAGTCTGGCTGGGCTCACACAACAGTGAAATAATCAAATAGATCAAAGATAGTATGGCTGGGCTCACACAACAGTGAACTAATCAATTAGATCAAAGATAGTCTATCTGGGACTGACACAACAGTGAAATAATCAAATAGATCAAAGATAGTCTGGCTGGGCTCACACAACAGTGAAATAATCAAATAGATCAAAGATAGTATGGCTGGGCTCACACAACAGTGAACTAATCAAATAGATCAAAGATAGTCTATCTGGGACTGACACAACAGTGAAATAATCAAATAGATCAAAGATACTATGGCTGGGCTCACACAACAGTGAAATAATCAAATAGATCAAAGATAGTATGGCTGGGCTCACACAACAGTGAAATAATCAAATAGATCAAAGATAGTATGGCTGGGCTCACACAACAGTGAACTAATCAAATAGATCAAAGATAGTATGGCTGGGACTGACACAACAGTGAACTAATCAAATAGATCAAAGATACTATGGCTGGGCTGACACAACAGTGAACTAATCAAATAGATCAAAGATACTATGGCTGGGCTGACACAACAGTGAACTAATCAAATAGATCAAAGATAGTCTGGCTGGGCTGACACAACAGTGAACTAATCAAATAGATCAAAGATACTATGGCTGGGCTGACACAACAGTGAACTAATCAAATAATCAAATAGATCAAAGATAGTATGGTTGGGAATGAAGAAGTTCATGTAATAAGTAACCTGAACAGAAGAGGTTAGCCAACAACAAAGCAGAGCTGCTCCAACACAAGACTGACACAAGACTGACAGCCTCGTAGACAACCATGGCCAAGAATCATTTTACACGCCTTGGGGTGCAGTGGCCATGTGGTGCTAGACACATATTTGTATGTACCAACAAGCACTTGGTGGGTGGAATGGTCAGGTGCAGTGGCCATGTGGTGCTAGACACATATTTGTATGTACCAACAAGCACTTGGTGGGTGGGATGATCAGGTGCAGTGTCCATGTAGTGATAGACACATATTTGTATGCACCAACAAGCACTTGGTGGGTGGAATGGTCAAGTGCAGTGGCCATGTGGTGCCAGACACATATTTGTATGCACCAACAAGCACTTGGTGGTCGGGATGGTCAGGTGCAGTGGCCATGTGGTGATAGACACATATTTGTATGCACCAACAAGCACTTGGTGGGTGGAATGGTCAGGTGCAGTGGCCATGTGGTGATAGACACATATTTGTATGCACCAACAAGCACTTGGTGGGTGGAATGGTCAGGTGCAGTGGCCATGTGGTGATAGACACATATTTGTATGCACCAACAAGCACTTTTTGGGTGGAATGGTCAGGTGCAGTGTCCATGTAGTGATAGACACATATTTGTATGTACCAACAAGCAATTGGTGAGTGGGAAGGTCAGGTGCAGTGGCCATGTAGTGATAGACACATATTTGTATGTACCAACAAGCACTTGGTGAGTGGGATGGTCAGCACCATGTCATCTGTCTTAACTTCCCATCACATTTCCTGGTGCCCATGTTAGCTGTGTCAACCTGGCAGCCCATGTCAATCTTAAACATCCCCCTGATGCAGATCTGAACCTATGATCACTAAACTAGCAAGCGAGCATCTAGCCACTAGGCTACTGAAGATCCTTGACACTCTTGTACTCCAGGCAAACCTGGACATCATCTAGCCAATAATCCCTGACACTCTTGTACTCCAGACAAACCTGGACATCATCTAGCCACTAGGCTACTGAAGATCCCTGACACTCTTGTACTCCAGACAAACCTGGACATCATCTAGCCACTAGGCTACTGAAGATCCCTGACACTCTTGTACTCCAGACAAACCTGGACATTATCTAGCCACTAGGCTACTGCAGATCCCTGACACTCTTGAACTCCAGACAAACCTGGACATTATCTAGCCACTAGGCTACTGCAGATCCCTGACACTCTTGTACTCCAGACAAACCTGGACATTATCTAGCCACTAGGCTACTGCAGATCCCTGACACTCTTGTACTCCAGACAAACCTGGACATTATCTAGCCACTAGGCTACTGAAGATCCCTGACACTCTTGTACTCCAGACAAACCTGGACATCATCTAGCCACTAGGCTACTGAAGATCCCTGACACTCTTGTACTCCAGACAAACCTGGACATTATCTAGCCACTAGGCTACTGCAGATCCCTGACACTCTTGTACTCCAGACAAACCTGGACATTATCTAGCCACTAGGCTACTGCAGATCCCTGACACTCTTGTACTCCAGACAAACCTGGACATTATCTAGCCACTAGGCTACTGCAGATCCCTGACACTCTTGTACTCCAGACAAACCTGGACATTATCTAGCCACTAGGCTACTGCAGATCCCTGACACTCTTGTACTCCAGACAAACCTGGACATTATCTAGCCACTAGGCTACTGCAGATCCCTGACACTCTTGTACTCCAGACAAACCTGGACATTATCTAGCCACTAGGCTACTGAAGATCCCTGACACTCTTGTACTCCAGACAAACCTGGACATTATCTAGCCACTAGGCTACTGAAGATCCCTGACACTCTTGTACTCCAGACAAACCTGGACATCATCTAGCCACTAGGCTACTGAAGATCCCTGACACTCTTGTACTCCAGACAAACCTGGACATTATCTAGCCACTAGGCTACTGCAGATCCCTGACACTCTTGTACTCCAGACAAACCTGGACATTATCTAGCCACTAGGCTACTGCAGATCCCTGACACTCTTGTACTCCAGACAAACCTGGACATTATCTAGCCACTAGGCTACTGCAGATCCCTGACACTCTTGTACTCCAGACAAACCTGGACATTATCTAGCCACTAGGCTACTGCAGATCCCTGACACTCTTGTACTCCAGACAAACCTGGACATTATCTAGCCACTAGGCTACTGCAGATCCCTGACACTCTTGTACTCCAGACAAACCTGGACATTATCTAGCCACTAGGCTACTGAAGATCCCTGACACTCTTGTACTCCAGACAAACCTGGACATTATCTAGCCACTAGGCTACTGAAGATCCCTGACACTCTTGTACTCCAGACAAACCTGGACATCATCTAGCCACTAGGCTACTGAAGATCCCTGACACTCTTGTACTCCAGACAAACCTGGACATTATCTAGCCACTAGGCTACTGCAGATCCCTGACTCTCTTGTACTCCAGACACACCTGGACATTATCTAGCCACTAGGCTACTGCAGATCCCTGACACTCTTGTACTCCAGACAAACCTGGACATTATCTAGCCACTAGGCTACTGCAGATCCCTGACACTCTTGTACTCCAGACAAACCTGGACATTATCTTCCCCTGCTGGGGTTGTATGCTATGTGTGCTATTTTTTCTAGCATTATAAAATAAATTTGCAGGTATTAATTGGCAATCAGATAAGTAGAGGAAAGAAGTAGAAATTACATGATAGAGTGGACAATATAAATAAAAACTACAATGACCACACCCGGAATCAAAACTACGCCTCCAAAATGACAATAGTGCCTACTGAAGGAACAAGTGTACATCCAAACATGGTCAAAATGATAACAGTGCTTACTGAAGGAAAAAATGTGTACATCCACACATCGCCAAATGACAAAAGTGCCTACTTAAGGAACAAGTGTACATCCACACATGACCAAAATGATAACAGTGCCTACTGAAAGAAAAGGTGTGTACATCCACACATCGCCAAATGACAAAAGTGCCTACTGAAGGAACAAGTGTACATCCACACATGGCCAAAATGATAACAGTGCCTACTGAAGGAAAAGATGTGTACATCCACACATCGTCAAATGACAAAAGTGCCTACTGAAGGAACAAGTGTACATCCACACATCGTCAAAATAACAATAGTGCCTACTGAAGGAACAAGTGTACATCCACACATGACCAATATGACAAAAGCGCGAACTGAAGGAACTAGTGTACATCCACACATGGACAAAATGACAATAGCACCTACTGAAGGAACAAGTGTACATCCACACATGGACAAAATGACAATAGCACCTACTGAAGGAACAAGTGTACATCCACACATGACCAATATGACAAAAGTGCAAACTGAAGGAACAAGTGTACATCCACACATGACCAAAATGACAAAAGCACAAACTGAAGGAACAAGTGTACATCCACACATGGACAAAATGACAATAGCACCTACTGAAGGAACAAGTGTACATCCACACATGGACAAAATGACAATAGCACCTACTGAAGGAACAAGTGTACATCCACACATGACCAATATGACAAAAGTGCAAACTGAAGGAACAAGTGTACATCCACACATGGACAAAATGACAAAAGCGCGAACTGAAGGAACAAGTGTACATCCACACATGGTCAAAATGACAATAGCACCTACTGAAGGAACAAGTGTACATCCACACATGGACAAAATGACAAAAGCGCGAACTGAAGGAACAAGTGTACATCCACACATGGTCAAAATGACAATAGCACCTCCTGAAGGAACAAGTGTACATTCACACATGACCAATATGACAAAAGTGCAAACTGAAGGAACAAATGTACATCCACACATGGACAAAATGACAATAGTGCCTACTACAGGAACAAGTGTACATCCACACATGGACAAAATGACAATAGCACCTACTGAAGAAACAAGTGTACATCCACACATGGACAAAATGACAATAGCACCTACTGAAGGAACAAGTGTACATCCACACATGGCCAATATGACAAAAGTGTGAACTGAAGGAACAAATGTACATCCACTCATGGCCAAAATGACAATAGCACCTACTGAAGGAACAAGTGTACATCCACACATGAACAAAATGACAATAGTGCCTATTGAAGGAACAAGTGTACATCCACACATGGTCAAAATGTCAATAGTGCCTACTGAAGGAACAAGTGTACATCCACACATGGTCAAAATGACAAAAGTGCCTACTGAAGGAACAGGTGTACGTCCACACATGGTCAAAATGACAATAGCACCTACGGAAGAAACAAGTGTACATCCACACATGACCAGTATTACAAAAGCGCGAACTGAAGGAACAAGTGTACATCCACACATGGACAAAATGACAATAGCACCTACTGAAGGAACAAGTGTACATCCACACATGACCAATATGACAAAATGACAAAAGTGTGAACTGAAGGAACAAGTGTACATCCACACATGGACAAAATGACAATAGTGCCAACTGAAGGAACAAGTGTACATCCACACTTGGACAAAATGACAATAGTGCCAACTGAAGGAACAAGTGTACATCCACACATGGCCAAATGACAATAGTGCCTACTGAAGGAACAAGTGTACATCCACACATGGACAAAATGACAATAGCACCTACTGAAGGAACAAGTGTACATCCACACATGACTAATATGACAAAAGTGCAAACTGAAGGAACACGTGTACATCCAAACATGAACAAAATGACAATAGTGCCAACTGAATGAACAAGTGTACATCCACACATGGACAAAATGACAATGGTGCCAACTGAACAACTGAAGGAACAAGTGTACATCCACACATGGACAAACTAGACAAGTGTATATCTACACATGCCCGAAATGACAATGGTGCCAACTGAACAACTGAAGGAACACGTGTACATCCAAACATGGACAAAATGACAATAGTGCCAACAGAAGGAACAAGTGTACATCCACACATGGACAAACTGACAATGGTGCCAACTGAAGGAACAAGAGTACATCCACACATGGTCAAATGACAATGGTGCCAACTGAAGGAACACGTGTACATCCAAACATGGACAAAATGACAATAGTGCCAACTGAAGGAACAAGTGTACATCCACACATGGACAAACTGACACTGGTGCCAACTGAAGGAACAAATGTACATCCAAACATGGACAAAATGACAATAGTGCCAACAGAAGGAACAAGTGTACATCCACACATGGACAAACTGACAATGGTGCCAACTGAAGGAACAAGAGTACATCCACACATGGTCAAAATGACAATGGTGCCAACTGAAGGAACACGTGTACATCCAAACATGGACAAAATGACAATAGTGCCAACTGAAGGAACAAGTGTACATCCACACATGGACAAACTGACACTGGTGCCAACTGAAGGAACAAGTGTACATCCACACATGGACAAACTGACAATGGTGCCAACTGAAGGAACAAGAGTACATCCACACATGGTCAAAATGACAATGGTGCCAACTGAAGGAACACGTGTACATCCAAACATGGACAAAATGACAATAGTGCCAACTGAAGGAACAAGTGTACATCCACACATGGACAAACTGACACTGGTGCCAACTGAAGGAACAAATGTACATCCACACATGGTCAAAATGACAATGGTGCCAACTGAAGGAACAAGTGTACACACATGTCCAAAAAGACACCTCAAATAAAATGTGTCTTGATTAGCCATGTCTTTCAGTCTCTTGAACCCACAACTATGGAATATGGACATAATTATCATCTAGTCAGTGAAATAACACAAAGATTTCAGAAATACATTTATGTAGTGAACTGATTGAGTACAAAGCGGTTCACTGAAAGTGTGAATATGTTGAAATAACTGGCTTATCTATGGGTCTGAAGCATTTATAAACTGATCTACCATTCCCAGTCAGATTTATACAGATATAAACTGGTCTACCATTCTCAGTCAGCTTTATACAGATATAAATAGTCTCTTTACATGCTTTACAGTGCCAGGGAGTTTATGCTGGGGCATTATTTATATTTCATCTGGCAGCGAGCATCCTGTGTTCTACAGGAGTGATTCTTAATTGACTTGTAATATCACTACTTATCCCTTCTATGAATCCTCACATACACACTACATGACGATCAACACCACTTCAACAATGAGTTCTTCATGACACAACAGCCGCGTAAGTTTCAACTGTATTATTGTCTCTCTCTAAAACAATGTCTAATCAGTGTCACTAAAACTGCAGATAACAATACTTGCACTCGGCCTCTGCAACCAAACTCTGTCACTCGATTTCTCAAATGACGTCGACATTCAACCGCTGCTTCACAAATGTTACATATACACAAATGTGGCGGCAAAATAGGATTCTGCCATTTGCCATCTTCAGTCCGACCTCGAATGCAGTCCAGACCTGAATGGGCTCTCCAGGACCCGTGGTCACCTGCTCGAACATCCGCCTTGCTATCCTCATGCAAAGCGTGAATCATAATCTTCTCAATCATCATGTCTTGTCACTGGACTGTGCAAGACTCTAGGCTACCTATACTCAATAGCCCATGACCTGACTCAGGTACATGGGACTCAGTCGCATTGAGAATATGGTGCTAGACCCATATTTGTATCGACCAATCAGCTCTCAGTGGGTCATGTGGTCAGTATCATCCCGGCCGCCTTTACTTCCCAGGACTGTACCGGTTTAAGACTGGTTTGAATTGGGAACCAGGTCGTTTTAAAATCTGACACAGTGGGGTTTTGAATGTATAACCCTTGTGCCGACAGGTGAGCATCTAGCCTTTACAATACCATGGCTCCCACACATAGAAATTGTACAATGAAGACATTTGTTATTTGTTTAGTTGAGCTAAGAACCGACATCACTGCACTCAGGACATTCCCATACGCGCTCCGTCCCCTCGTTCAACAGCCAGTGAAGAGTCACACTCCTAATCATTACCACTGCTATCTAATTGAAAGTTCTCCTGGTCTTCCCTCTCAGTTTGGAGATTCTTCCAGAACCCCTGCCAATCCCCCCGCAATCTCATTCTTTCCACATAAGGTTTTCAATCTGTTCCACCGCCTTTTCCACCTGATTATTTGTTAACAAGTATCTAATATTAGTTACGAGCTGTATAGTTAACAAGTATCTAATATTACTTACGAGCTGTAACGTTAATATAAACTGTCACTTCTCCATGGCTGGAAATAACCTTTGGAGTCCACACTCCAGATACTTTTGATGTACCTGTAACAAACCACAGACACCGTCAGTTTACTTTTAGAATTCACAGAAATAAATATGATGCACACATGAACAGCTAGAACACCATTATAGTTCTTGCATTCAATGAAACAACATGGTTCACACATTCACTAATACATATATATAAATCAAAATTCATCCAATTAAAAAAACAGCCAGATTAACAGACTCGCATATTCAAACTGTAAATAACATGTATTGTGTACAATGTTGCATGTCCTGGCCATCATTCCCAATCCCAGGATGATTTTGTAGGCAAATGTATGTTCAGTAGTCTGCCAGTGCTTTCTGGACAGGAAGTTAACGTTGAGGTCCGACTGTCCGGTGTAGGGAACAATGCCCCTACCATGTCGTCAGCGCATCAGCACACCAGATGGTCAAGCACAATCGCTGCAATCCCTGCAGCTATGCAGACTAACTTAACTGTATATATATATATATACAATGACAAAGAGTAATTTTGAAAAAAATATTTTGGGATAATACAGGACAAGCAACATGATGATGATGATACTCTGTAGGAATTGATTGAACAAAACGTTCATAGATGTATATGTTTTCTTGAAACTCTTATCTTCATCAAATCTCTGGTGAAATCATGGAGATTTCATGGACACATTGCATGCATGTATTGTTTATAATTTGACTGAACAGACCCGGTCTCTCAAACATATTAAGATGCTATGGAAGTCCGCAATTTTCAAAATCAGCAGTATGTACAGTTTTTAATTCAACAAAACAACACAACTAATACATTCACACATGCAAACATAGAAATTTGCTGCCTAGAAACAATTTTGGACAATGAATCAACTCCTGTCAGATGACTGCACAAAGCAAGCTTTCCGTTTTTCACTACTAATAAAACTACTTGGTAAAATATGTGAATATTTTTTCATAACTCTGGCATGTCCATGTTAGTGTAATTGTGTTAGAAATGTATAGCATACCCAATACGCCAATGGGACGGGCGGTAGCGTAGTTGCTTGACACTTGCCTGCCAGCTCAATGGTGGTGGGTTTGATTCTACATCAGAGCAGAATTGTTTAATTGACCTGGGCTCACAGGTGGACCCACCCTAAACTGGATACTGGAGTTATAGTTTGTTTATGTCAGTTTTTGTTTAATAACAACTTTTGGCTGAATCTTTAGTAATAGTTACCTTTTGTTTTTGTTTAATAACAACTTTTGGCTGAATCTTTAGTAATTTTGTTTTTGTTTGCTCACCTTGAACTCAAGCGTAGTCCATACATGTGATGCTATTACTAGTAGTTGCTATAACTGGTTAGTGCAATGGACTGATTTTTGCATTAGGGTTAGCTTTCCTTATTACCGGTGCTCCCCACAATCAGTTGAACCCTTTCCTACTTCTGAGGTACTTGTAATTTATGTCCCTAAGTCAATGCTGACAGTATGTGAAATGAACCCTCTACGACGCGGTCACCAGAGACAATTTAAGCATGAGCGTGTTAATCCTTTTGACCACACTAACCGCAATATAGTTACTATGATTTCTCTAGCTTTACTGTATTTTGAGGCAGTTCATTTACACATCACATAAACTAGAAACCATTGCCAAATATTTGTGTACGAATGTACAAATGTGTTATATATTACAGCTCACCACAGTTGGTGAAAACTCCAAAGTCGTTCCCAAAGAGCACATCAGCAGAAACTACGGACATCTGTTCAACCAGCTTGCTGTGTCTAGCACTGGCATATGCCAGACACAGGGCGACAACCAGAAGCTTCATTGTCTCAATTCTAGAACTGTTCTACTCACAACTGAGCTGTAGAAACAAACAAGTACCAGTGAGTGAGTGTGTATTATTTATTGAACACAGCCTTTACTGAAGGACAACAACAAGAAGCTTCATCATTTGAGTTCTCAGACTGTTGTACTGACAACTCAGTTTTACGAACGAAGTAAAATAAATATTGTATGCATATTAATTTAATATTGAATTTGTAGAATAACAAACATTACAATACAATCCGACCATATTGTGAGAATGATGCCCAATCAGCTACAACTTAGTGCTTACAACAAAAGCAGCTCTGGCTATAGAGCGAAAGGAAGACCAAGATGATATAGGTTATAATTAATATAATCGTAATCAAGAGTACATTACATTACACCAGCACAAACTTAACACTACACAGGTCAGTCGTAGTCTCACTCTTAGTCTTAGTTAGCGAGTAGCACCTCTTGGGAAAGTTTTAAAAAATGCATCAACATCAACAGTCTCACACTTGTGCCAGAGGATAATTAATCATATTAAGACACTTCTGTAACAATCATTGGCTTATACACAGTAGTTTTCCCTATGCAACCACCTTTAATTTGATATATAATACATGTCTGCTACCGTATTAAATTATTAACAAATTAACTGTGACACACTCCCAGTCCTACTTCCCATTTTCCGCCATCCATTTTTGTTTGGTCCAATCTGACTTTTTGTTTGGTCCAATCTGACTTTTTGTCTGGTCCAATCTGACTTTTTGTTTGGTCCAATCTGACTTTTTGTTTGGCACTGAATCTGTTAATGGCCAAAGTTGACAAACGGGATAGAGAATAGACACTACTAGTAATATTTAGATGTGGCAACAGTAATGTCAAAATTACACTTGACATAAGACATCCGCTTACTGTAAGTTTAACATCCTGGCAGACTTCAGGCGGATGTTGCCTCTGTTTAGGTATACAGTCAGGAGAAAACTGGTAATGTTGCAAACTGCACAGTTACAACTAAATACAATGGTACCTGAGGTACCTCGGGTTACGAAAGCCTCAGGTCACGAACAATTCAGGTTACGAACAACAACTTCGAAAAATAATTTGTCTCGGGTAACGAACAGTGCCTCGGGTTACGAACGAAGGCGAGAGAGAGAGAGAGAGAGAGAGAGAGAGAGAGAGAGAGAGAGAGAGAGAGAGAGAGAGAGAGAGAGAGAGAGAGAGCAAGGTGTAACGTAACGTTGGAGATAAACGATCGGGTACAGTACAAACTCAAACAGTACTACAGATGAGCTTGTGGATCTTTAGAATGAACAGTTGAACAGCTAAAGACATTAAAGGAGGAGCAGTCGTCCGATGATGCGGAGACAGCGACCATTTCAACTGCCGGCATTAAAGAAATTTGCAGCAAGTGGGCGGACGTCGAAGACTTCATTGTGAACCATCATCCAAACAAACTTGTTGCTAACAGGGCAGTAAATCTGATGAATGATAATACGATGGCCCACTTCACAAAGATTCTCCAGCAAAGGAAGCGACAAATTTCCTTTGATAGTTTTTTGGTGCAGTAAGATTCCCAGTCGGCTGCCAAGAAACAGCGACAAGATACTCCTGAAACTAATGATTCAGAATAACAAAGAAAGTAACAAATTTTCGTTTACTTTGCAATAAAGATAGACTAAATCTTTTTTTTTTAATTATTATTTTATTTTACATTTAATTCATTTGGTTGTTTTCTTTCTCCTTTTTTAATACGCGAAGTATACGTATTCTTTGCGTTTTGTCAGTTAAACGACCGGGTGTTAATATATAAGAACGATTCTTTCATCTTGAAACGGATTGTCTTTATTTCATTGATTTCAATGTTTCGGGTTACGAACGTTTCGGGTTACGAACCTAGTTCTGGAACGAATTAAGTTCGTAACCCGAGATACCACTGTAATATCATCATCATCATCAAGTGCCCTGCCAACTGGCGTAGGTATTCACGGCTCTACAGATCTCGGTCTTTGGTGTTCTGGATCAACTTTGCTGATGATATTCCTCTATGCCACTGTCTCAATCCATCCAGCATCATTTCTCTTGGTCTGCCTCTGCCTCTCTTCCCTCGAACTTCCAGTTGTCACGATGTTCTCCAATGTCTCTCTTCTCATCACATGACCAAGGAAAGCTGTTTGTCTCTTTCTTATTGTTGTATATAATGTTCTAGTTTCATTAGCCTCCATCAGACAATCGTTGTTAGTTACTCTGGCAGTCCAAGGAATTTGCAGCATTCATCTCAAAAACCACATTTCTGTTGCTTCTACGTTCTTTCTAATTTGTTCATTTACATTCCAAGATTCACTGCCATACAGCAAAACTGGTTCTATATAGCATTTCAGCACTCTCTTTCTTACATTCATTGATAGTGACTTATTGCATAAGATACTCTTCATTTTCTGAAATGCGGATTTTACCTGCCCTATTCTTAATCTTTGTTGTACATCTTCCATCTAATGTTATAAGTGCCCCTAAGTATTTAAAATTATCCACTTGGTTAAGAATGTTTCCTTATATTTCTGTCACATTGCGAGTCTCGAAAAAGGAGAGTCTGGCATATGAGACTACGACCTCCAGCATGAGAATGGAGGTGGAGGCAGTATCAGAGGCATTCCGGTGGCTAGAAGAGACTACTGCAACACACGTTGTATTCATTACGGATTCAACGAGTATGCTTAGCAAGGTGGAGAAAGGAATGTTTCGTGTGGAATGGCTCTCGTCGCTTCAGAGGTCACAGATCGTGATAATTGTATGGATATTTTTCCCTGGCTATGCGGGTGTACGGGGGATTGAACAGGCTGATAGGCTAGCAGGGAAGGCACCTCTTGGTGGTATTTTGCTTATGGACAAGGGGGAGGTGGTCGTGCGCTTGTGGGACCAGGTGGAGAAGGCGGAGGAACAGATTGAGAACCCACCATATATGGAAAGAATGAGATTGCGGGAGATCGGCAGGGGTTCTGGAAGAATATCAAAACTGAGAGGGAAGACCAGGAGAACTTTTAATCAGATAGCGGTGGGAACGATTAGTAATAGGACTCTTCGCTGGCTATTGAACGAGGGGACATATCACGTATGGGAATGTCCTGAGTGCAGTGATGTCGGTTCTTAACTCAACTCAACTCTGTCACATTTTGGTGTCAGCATATTTTTTATATCACCGTTGTTACTGTTTTGATATTCAAGGAGAGTCCTTTCTTTGCACTCTCTGTTACTACAATGTCCAACAATTGTTGTGGGTCTGTTGCATTATCCGCCAACAATAGCCTACTGTGTCATCTGCATAGTGTATAAATAAATGTATAGCACGATTTGCTTCGTCAGACAGTTTATTGAGGTCCTCTGCCACAATTGGGGGGGGGGGGGGGGGGGGAAGGGGTAGAGGACGGATGAAGAAAACGTGCTTACGTCATGCAACCGTTTCTTTTCAAAGTATGAATGCAGCATGAAAGATTCCTTAAGCAACAAAACCAGTCACTTGATTATTAACACTCTTGAATAAACTGACGAGTTAATCAATTACTCCACATGTTCAGCAACCAGGTGTATGATATATTTTATAGGGGGGGGGGGGGGGGGGGACAGGATACTGCCCTACTGTACCACGCACGACATCAGATGCAAGATAAACACTTGACGGAAAGTCACAACAATTAGATCTATTAATTCATCAGCTCAAGATAAAGGAGAAAAGAATAGCAAATCATCAGATAATCCTGACTAAACCATTCAGAATCTCCCTCAGCTTATAGCGGTAGACGACACCAGATTTGCGTTGGTAGACTAGTCTTTTAGTCCCTCTGCATAGCACTCTTATCTGACGTCACTCCTTTTGACTTGCGATTTGGTCAATTTACCGATTCACTGTGAATAAAGGGAATACATCCAGCAACTGATAACTGGGGCATATTGAACGCTAACATTAAATCAGTGGAGGAAGACTTGGCGTGAGTTGGTTGAGGACATAAGCCCCATTTGGAAATAAGAAGAACAACAAATACAGGATGGGTATCTGCGTGAAAACATGTCAATTTTAATATTACAGACCAGAACCATCAAATGAACGAATGAGGTCACCACATTTTTGAAGCCTAAAAATAGCGCCATTTCTCTAGGCGGATCTCTTTATTCAGGGAAGAACGTGTTTTTTATGGGGAAATTTCAGTCAGTAACACGCGTTAGGGAAGTCACCAGTAATCGTTTGCTTAATAAGCACACAACATACTAACTGGAATAACGCAGGTGTGGGAGCTGGAATAACGCAGGTGTGGGAGCTGTAAATATAGCTCGTCAAAATATCATTTAATATTTCGGCCCCTCCTTCCTCCCCCGAATGTCCTTGTCAGTATCCAGCTATGCGTATATTCCCGTACGGGTCGTGAACAGAACTGTGGTGAGACTGACGCTGGGACCTTCAGCCGTCCCACATAATTGTCTTGCTGTTGTTGCTCCTTCAGCCATCCCACGCAATTTGCCTTGCATGTTGCTCCGTCAATCATTCCACACAATTTGTCTTGCATGTTGCTCCTTCAATCATTCCACACAATTTGTCTTGCATGTTGCTCCTTCAATCAGCCCACACAGTTTGTCTTGCATGTTGCTCCTTCAATCATTCCACACAATTTGTCTTGCATGTTGCTCCTTCAATCATTCCACACAGTTTGTCTTGCATGTTGCTCCTTCAATCATTCCACACAGTTTGTCTTGCATGTTGCTCCTTCAATCAGCCCACACAATTTGTCTTGCATGTTGCTCCTTCAATCATTCCACACAGTTTGTCTTGCATGTTGCTCCTTCAATCATTCCACACAATTTGTCTTGCATGTTGCTCCTTCAATCATTCCACACAATTTGTCTTGCATGTTGCTCCTTCAATCATCCCACACAATTTGTCTTGCATGTTGCTCCTTCAGCCATCCCACACATCAGGGCCGTGCTATGATACAGAGAGGCGGCCGCATCAGGCGCCACCGTAAGGGGGCTTCATAAGGGGTCGGCATTTTTAAAGAAAAAAACATGTAAGGGGCGGCATTTCAATGACTTGCATCATACTGAGGACATCTACGACATGGTACTGCCACACCATTTGTCTTGCATGTTGCTCCTTCAGCGATCCCACACAATTTGTCTTGAATGTTGCTCCTGTGGGCAGGACTTCCATTCTCTGGCAAGGTGTGATCAGTCTTGCAGGATGTGCCCGGGAAAGATTGCTGGAAAACTCCAAATGTATCTGTGCCTGAAGCCCATTATGGGAAGATGTACTACAAGTCTACAGTGTCTTGCTCTCAGCTTCAGTCTGGCTCTGCTAATCTCTGCCTAATGTGTTTACGCTGTCGTGTTCTCATCTGTGATCTTCGTTCGTTTTGTTTTCTTCATTTCATATTCATAAATGGTGTTTGGGGTATCTTGGTGTCTTTAAAGCTCTGGGGTGGATGAAGCTGCAAAGGGTCTTTGGAATTTCATTTTACTTTATTCTAAGGATTGTGTGGCAGTAACATGTCGTAGATATCATCAGTATGGTGCAGTGGGATGATATTCATTTCATAATGGGTTCTGTTCTTCGGGATAGTGTAGTGACAATGTGATGTGTTCAGACTTCCATGAGGTGGTTTTCCTCCTGGAATCATCTGCTGCGACTTTGTTGCTCGTTACCTAGATGCATGCAACCACAAAAGCTTATAGTTTAAGGATATTCACAATCCTGAAAAAAATATAAATTTAACAGGTGCAAGCTAACTCACACGGAACAAGGCAGAAGAAAATGACAACAAGAAGCATAATTCTATCCTGTAAGTGATATAAAAAGTGAGTTGCATATCCTTTACAGGACGTCCTAGTCAACCACAGCATATTTTGGCTGTTAGTGATTTTTTTAAGCAAGTTTACGTTCAGTAGTTGCCATTGCTTTCTGGACGAACGGAACTCATACCATTGTATGGAAACCAACTCAAAGCGATCTGCTTCTAAATCCCCTGCAACTGTGATTCGAACCCAATAAGCGCGATTATGGTTGCATTCGTAAAACTATCACCACGGAGCCTGCAAGTGGTATAGTATAATTGTAATGATATAATTTATTGTTCCGTGGCCACCCTCCTTCAAGTGGTATAGTATAATTGTAATGATATAATTTATTGTTCCGTGGCCACCCTCCTTCAAGTGGTATAGTATAATTGTAATGATATAATTTATTGATCCGTGGCCACCCTCCTTCCGACTGGTCGAGGTCCATGTCTTCCATTTCTGTTCTTTCTAAAGTATGTCACATTCCGATACATGTTGCTGTTCAAGAGCCAGTTTTCAGCGATGCTCAATTCCTGTAGGATGTCACTGTTTTGTTTTTCTTCTTGATTCACGGTATTTGAAGGGCTTGCGAACGCGGTTTGTGAGCCCGTATACCTGGGTTCGAAACACCGCGGTGCTGGTTTTTTTCGAAAAAGGTATAGGGTCCGGTCGTTCAGAAAGCAATGGCAAACTACTGAACGTAACACTTGCCTAGTACATCAACAACAACTGAAAATGCTGGTGTTGACTGCAACGTCCCGTAAGGGATACGCAACAAAAAAAATTTTTTTTGTAAAACACAACAAGCTGCATAGATACTGCCATCGCGGGAAAGACCTTACAACAAGTGCTGGCGTCCTCTTCCTCAACCTCAACCTCCTCTCCCTCCTCCTCCTCCTATTCCTCCTCCTCCTCCTCTTCTTCCTCTTCCTTCTTCTTCTTCTTCTTCTTCTTCTTCTTCTTCTTCTTCTTCCTCTGCTGTCCTACTGCCTTTGCCATGAAGCGTCGCAGAGAGGAAACTGAAGTAATGTTCTGTGTTTCGCTTGTCTTACTGCTTGTATTAACGTCACATTTTATTTTCTCAGTGGCCCGATGGTCTCACGTAGAACGTTCTACTGAGACCATTAGTAGATGCTATTGTTGCACTAAGTGACGTCATTACAGACTGGGGTAATTTTTGTTCTCCGCTGGTTAAACATGCTTCCTTATCTAAGTGACATCGTTACAGACTGGGTTAATTTTTGTTCTCCGCTGGTTAAACATGCTTCCTTATCTAAGTGACATCATTACAGACTGGGTTAATTTTTGTTCTCCGCTGGTTAAACATGCTTCCTTATCTAAGTGACATCATTACAGACTGGGTTAATTTTTGTTCTCCGCTGGTTAAACATGCTTCCTTATCTAAGTGACATCATTACAGACTGGGTTAATTTTGTTCTCCGCTGGTTAAACAGGCTTCCTTATCTAAGTGACATCATTACAGACTGGGTTAATTTTTGTTCTCCGCTGGTTTAAACATGCTTCCTTATCTAAGTGACATCATTACAGACTGGGTTAATTTTTGTTCTCCGCTGGTTAAACATGCTTCCTTATCTAAGTGACATCATTACAGACTGGGTTAATTTTTGTTCTCCGCTGGTTAAACATGCTTCCTTATCTAAGTGACATCATTACAGACTGGGTTAATTTTTGTTCTCCGCTGGTTAAACAGGCTTCCTTATCTAAGTGACATCATTACAGACTGGGTTAATTTTTGTTCTCCGCTGGTTAAACAGGCTTCCTTATCTAAGTGACATCATTACAGACTGGGTTAATTTTTGTTCTCCGCTGGTTAAACATGCTTCCTTATCTAAGTGACATCATTACAGACTGGGTTAATTTGTGTTCTCCGCTGGTTAAACATGCTTCCTTATTTAAGTGACATCATTACAGACTAGGTTAATTGTTGTTCTCGTGTAGAACGTTCTAGCCGTTGGTTAAACAGGCTTCCTTATCTAAATCAAATCATTAAAGACTGGGTTAATTTTGGTTGAGTCCAGAACCGACATCACAGCACTCGGGGTATTCCCGTACGCGATCCCTCCTCATCTTCAACAACCATCGAAAAAGTCCCAGTACTAATGATACAAGTTGCTATATGATTATGTGTCCGTCTGGCCTTTTCTCGGAGAAATCAGTGTCGGTCTGCTCCTATGGTTACTCCCTGCAGCACCATTCTCTCCAGGCAGTGATGGTGTATCTGTTCGTCCATACTATACACACGACCCCAAGAGGTCCTGGCCACACCTGCCTTATCGTGCAAGAATACCCCACTGAGAAAATAAAATGTGACGTTAATACAAGCAGTAAGACAAGCGAAACACAGAACATTACTTCAGTTTCCTCTCTGCGACGCTTCATGGCAAAGGCAGTAGGACAGCAGAGGAAGAAGAAGAAGAAGAAGAAGAAGAAGAAGAAGAAGAAGGAAGAGGAAGAAGAGGAGGAGGAGGAGGAATAGGAGGAGGTGCAGATCCAAACTATTTGTCTCCCTGCTCGACTCCCAACACATCAGCATCTAACGGACGCTCTTTTTCGTTGATATTTTCATTGAAGCAAGCCACTCCACGCGAAGCATGCCTCTCTTCATGCTGAACATGCTCTGAGAGACAGTCACAATCACGACACTAGCAATATCAATATTCTCCCGCCAAATACACAACTCACTACACACACCTAGCCTGTTGCACTATACAACTCTGAGAAATTGACTCTATGATAAACACAATCAAATGAAAAGAACTTGGGGGATTTTGAGAGGTTGTTAAGAATGAATTGAACAGACAAGAGATCAGATGAACACATTCTTGAGCTGAGTTGATTCAAGAACCGACATGACGGCACTCAAGACATTTCCACACGTTCTCAATAAAACACATCGAGGTCTGCGGACAACTATTGAAATACGAAACACATGATGTTTGTAAGCTATCTTGGCTTGGTCACGATATGACATATGGAGGTTTGATATTGAAAATATTGGAAATGAAACAAGAAGATGTCCTAGACATCACTCATCTGTAGACTGACTAACCTGATGATGATGATGATGATGATGATGATGATGATGATGATGATGATGACGATGATGATGATGATGATGATGATGATGACGATGATGATGATGATGATGATGATGATGATGATGATGATGATGATGATGATGATGATGATGATGATGATGATGATGATGATGATGATGATGAACGAGTCCCTATTTTCACTTCACAGAGTGTGAATGTAACGAGCGTAGGCTTCCAGCACAAAAACTATTAACAAGCATTCTACTTTTATCGTTTCTTTACTATTCAAGCGGAGATTTGTCCGCAACAGACGAGCAGTATCTCCGGCGGGACTATTCTATCTGGTCGCGAGATCCGCACAGTAGCAGGCAGAGAGATTTGCTCGCAGCAGACGAGCAATATCTCCGACGGGCCTACTCTCGTTAGTCGCGGGAGCCGCACGAGTCAGGCTAGGAGTCTGACGGTAGTACACACAAGGTCCAGACATTTGCGTTTGACAGGTGCACGCGCCCAGTGGTCCGGACGCGTATACGATCCTTACCTGCGGGACTTGGCTGAACGCCTCTAAGTCAAATCCCAAGGGTTTAGGGTCTGGCCATCGATCGTCTCCTGCTCGTGGAGGCTAGGTCTCTGAGGTTTGACGCTGAGCCGCCAGCGTCAGCAGCCTACCTTGTTCCAGACTTATTGGTTACCCATTCCTCTGGATCAAACAAGGCAAGGCCGAGAGAGGGAACATGTCGTTTGGGCACCACATGTTTCTCTAAAGCTCTGCGATCCCTCCTCATCTTCAACAACCATCGTTGCTTTCTGAACGAACAACACTCATACCATTTAAAAAAAAAAAACAATACAGATATATGCAGGCATTGCGACGGAATTTTGGCCACATTCCAACTCGCATACTTTGGTCTGTCAAGACTGTAAGGTGCCACTTGATGGCGTTCACATTCTCTCCTGGCTTTTGTGACCGTGATGTTTTTTTTTGTTTTTTTTCGCATATCCTTTACAGGACATCGCTGTCAGCATCAGCATCTTTCAGCTGATTGTTGATTTCTAGGCAAGATTACGCTCAGTTGTTTGCCATTGCTTTCTGAGCGACCGGCTCAAATACCCCGTAAGTTATCGACGCGGAGAGAACCGCTACCAATTCTCGCGCAACGGCACGTTACTTACGAGGGTATAAGAGATTACGGAGAAAGTCGTGTCACCTCTAGCTAGAGATACGAGCAACCGTGATGTTAGCGTGTGGTATTTTCTAGTTTGGATTTTAAAAGTTACTTTATTGTCCTTTACGGGACGTAGCAGTCAACGACAGCATATTATGACTGTTCGTGATTCCTGGGCAAGATTACGTTCAGTAGTTTGTCATTGCTTTCTGAACGAACGACACTCATACCATTTAAAAAAAAAAACAATACAGATGTGTTTCGAACGCGGATATGCGGGCTTACGAACTGCGTCCGTAACTGCCTTGGCCACGGAGCCGGCCCAGTTTGGATAACCTTGGCTGATTCATTGACTTCTGGGCGGAGAGCCAGCGATCGATCAGCACGAAGAAGGACACGGGAAACTTTTCGGCGGCAGTGATGAGAGCGACGTTCTGCAAATGATCTGGTGCATGATGATGGTGATCTCATCTGGGTTGTCCCTGGGTATCCACCACAACAAGATTCACTAGCCGGAGATTAGTCGTGCGGATATTATTTGAGTATATGGTGTACAGAACCTGGCTTCCCGCTCGCATGTGGGTTGCGGTATTACTGGCAGACTACTTTAATTGTGTGTGCTATACAGGCTATACTAGCAGTGAAATGACAGGCCTGTGTTATTGCGACAAGGCAAGGCCTTAGTTCGTACTAAGTCGCGATTAATTACGATGTGTTTTTATTTAGTTTACAGATTGATTTGAAATCGCTTAGAGTTAGAGACGACGACCGCATTAAGCGACAGTATTAGCCAAAATAATGTTTGATGTTGACAATCAACGACGCGGGATTAATAGATAATATATAAGAATACTTACGTAGGTTTCTGGTTTTCTGTTATCTTAATTCAAAGAACGCGGTTCTTCTGCGAACACAAACCTTAACTAGGCAAAACTGGGAACATGGACGTTTTGTATGAGGCTTTCATAACCTTAACCCGGATGTTAGTTAGTAATATCGGTTTTTTTTTAACGGCTGTTTAACGCTTTTATTTCAGCTTCGTGTTTATGATCCCTCTATATTACAGGCTCTTCTTTCATTGCTACAGTAATATATTGAAAATTCCCCACGTTAAAATTAACAAAATAAGGGATGTTAAATGATACAGAGTTGCAACTGTACGCAACGGGAAAGTCCGGAATTATATTTTGTTCCCATTACCAAGCTCTATTCTAGTATTTATTGTTGTTGTTTGTTGTTGTTGTTGTTGTTGTTGTTGTTGTTGTTGTTGTTGTTGTTGTTGTTGTTGTTGTTGTTGTTGTTGTTGTTCGCATATCCTTTACAGGACATCGCTGTCAACATCAGCATCTTTCAGCTGATTATTGATTTCTTGGCAAGATTACGCTCAGTAGTTTGCCATTGCTTTCTGAGCGACCGGCTCACATACCCCATAAGGTACGACACGGAGAGAACCGCTACCGATTCTCGCGCAACGTCACGTTACTCGCGAGAGTATACGGAATTACGGAGAAAGTCGTGTAACGCCTAGACCAGGAAGACCGGCCTATGACTTCACGAATTACCTTTATGTACGACAATGCCCACATCACGGGCAGCAGTGTTGGTGTAGCAGAATGAATATCATATCTGTATCAGCTTAGGTGTGCAAGCCTACAGCACGCTTGAGCATCAAGATAGAACAGCTAGAAGGATGCTCAAGTCGTGACGTGGCTTGTTGTTGGGGTAGTTAGTTAACACCAAGGACGAGGGAAGAGAAGTCAACATCATACTTGATTGTATCGAGATTTTGTATCAACCACCATGTACCAATAAAGCCTGTTCTAAAATAACCTAACTGAACTTGTTGATCCCCTGTATACACGCATTGTTACAGGTGGATTAAATGGAGCCGCACACAGGATCCGATTTTACTTGGATGTCGCGGGTACAATGTGAAGTAAGAAAGTCACTCTTGATGTCAGTATTTGAGTTTCTCTTGAAAATTTTAGATACTCATCTAAACAAAAAGTTCCATCGGACCATTTTTAATCGAGTAAGAAAGTCAAAATTTCAACATTTTTCGGACACTATCAAAATTAAAGGCATATATATCAAGATTGTGAATAGAGCCATCTACGTAACATGATTGCCTATGGAGTGTTGATAAGCTGTTCTCATCATAACTATTTGAAGTAACGGGATTCTTGTCAAAAATATTATAAAGTTTGACCTGCCAGTATTACAGCCGTTGGTAACCTTGCATTGTGTTCGAAGGTCAGCCAGTCACATGCTAAGATTTGTCCAGGTCCAGGAGCAAAGAAATCTCAAAACAGATATAAACAACTTGAATTAAATGGAAATGTTGTTCTGAGAGAGCGGTTATCTTCTTTGTATCAAGACTACTCAGAGCGAACTCAAAGCCGTTATGTTCATTGAATCGTGACCTTGGGTGCCTGAAGAATTAAGCCAATTGCTCCTTTGGTTGGAAAGTACGAAGAAATTTCACTCGTGGTTGCTCTAATAAATCAGAATGTTTTTCAACAAAAGCGAATATATCGATAGGGAACCCTCGGAGGTGGTTGGGCAAACTGGGTTGCCGACCTGCTGAAGAGGGGACCCAAATTCAAATCGCTTTATTGAGCTAGACCAGTTTTCAAGACGTCGCCTAGATGTGCCCTGTTATCGGGTGAAAAGAAAATATCAAGTCTGGTAGGGGCTCGACCAGGAGCTGAAAGTGAAAGTGGCGAAACCTGAGACGTTAGAAGAAGGACATCATTGAAGTCACGTTATCGGTTGGATGGCCAATAAGTGATACGAACTCCAGACGTTTGGGTTATACGTGAACCGTGACGAGGAAAACTTTCAACGAACATACGTAAATCCACGCTTCTCTTGGATCAAGATGGTAATTAATTAAAATATAACTGCTAAGAGAACATTTTTTTAATAAGATCATTTAGATAAGTCGTTATAAATGTGAATTTGATTGTATAAGTGTATAGTAAAATATTTCAGCATGGCAGAAGAAGGTTCACTGGCACAAGTTTTGACGGGGGTAGGAACAGTAATAGGTAAACTTCAACACAGTCATGAAACAACAAGGAATGGCAGCTGAAATTGTTAAATTTAGCGGACAGGCAAAAGATTTTAAGAAGTGGATAACTTCAATAGAGAAATATGCATATTTGGTGTCAGCATCAGATGAAGAGAAAATGAAACTTGCTTATCAGGCAGCAACAGAACCGGTTTCTGATCATATCAGAAGAAAATTAGAGGCTAGGGTAGATGAGACATGGGAGCAGTTCAAGGACGATTTAGCCCATAAGTACGCGGAAATAACGGACCCACAACATGCGTTTTCGGTGTTAAGACAGTCCAAACAAAACACTGGAGAAACTGTACAATTGTTCAGCGATAGGTTGATTAACCTGGCTGAAGAAGCATTCTTAGGACAGAATGTACGAGGAGAAGAGGTGGAGAGGATGTTGGTCGGGATTTTTGTAGATGGTATAAAATCAGATGGACTGAAATTTAAGCTGATGAGGGAAAACCCTGAGAGGTTATCACAAGCTGTAGATATAGCGGTACAAGAGGAAAATTTGAGACGTAGATTTAGATTGAGAGTGGGACGAGAAATAGGAACTAGTCGAGAAGACAGGATTGAGGAGCCTATGGAAATAGGACAAACAAGGTTCGGATGGAATAGGAGAGGAGGTATACAGACATTACAAGGTAGTAATAGAAATGCTTATGATGGAAGAAGACAAATGAGAAATCCTACAAGTGAGACGGTAAGTAACACAAATAACACAAATATAGTCTGTTGGTTTTGTGGCCAACGGGGACACATTTTTCGCTTCTGTGGTAACAGGCGTGTCCAGTCGAATACACAAAGTAGAAATGGCAATAGCAGATTAAATAGGAATGTTGAAGATAGACACAGAAGTTTTACAAGTACAAGAACGCAGGAAAACCAGCGCCCTACCTATTAAATAGGACCTATAGTAGGAGGGAAAATAACAAGGTCCCAAGATTTAAAGAATATTTTAATAACAGGTATAGCAGGACGAGTAGGGAATGCTCTCAATTAGAAGAAATCAAACAGTTTACAGAGAATAAAACAGATCCCAGCTCATGTATAATAGAAATAGGGAAGTATAGAGTTCGTACATTAATTGATTCGGGAGCTCAGGTTAGTGTGATCAAGGAAAGTTTTTTATATAAAATAATGAGAAATTGCAGAATATTTAGGAGTCATAATAATCTTCACTCTGTTACAGGACAGAATTTACAAGTAATTGGACAAACAATAATGAATTTTAAATTAGGAGGGATCAACGTAAGACATCTTTTTCATGTAGTGAAAGATTTAAATAGAAATATGCTTATAGGAAGAGATTTTTTAACAAAGAACGGTGTAAGACTTTTTTTTGATTTACACAAATTAAAATTCAAGGACGTATATGTAGATTTAGAAGAAGACATGCACATTTCATCACTGGTTAGAGTTAAAATGTCTACGACGTTAAAACCACAGACGGTTAATTTGATACAGGCAAAGGTAAAAAGAAATCCGTATTATGTAGTAGGACATACAGTTAAAATCACTGAATTGCAAAGGGAGGTAATTGATGAGCCTGGTCTAGAAGTCCCGGATGGAATAATATCATTAGATAAACACTTAACTTTTCCAGTAATGATTATTAACAACACAGGTAGAGAAATTAAATTATACAGAGGATGTGTAATAGCCAAAGTAGAACATAACATTAATGACATATTAGCAACAGATAGAGTAGAAATGCCGGGAACAAATTATTCAGAAATTCCTAGTGAAAGAATTAATAACAGACGCAGACGCGAAAGAAAAGGGAATGTGCAGAAGGATGAATTGATCCATCCATTCAGAAGAAATGCAGCCAAAATACATTCACTAGACAAAATGACAAGAGAGCAAGAATTGTTGGCACAATTAAAAACTCCACCAGAAAACAAGAAAGTATTAGAACAACTTATAAAAGAGAATCAGGATGTATTTGCAATTAATGATTTAGAATTGGGAAGGACAAAAACAGTTACGATGGAAATAGATACTGGAGATCATCCACCAATTAGTTTAAAACCGTATAGAACTCCCTTAAGAAATAGAGAAATTGTTGAAAAGGCAATAGAAGATATGTTGAAAGCAGGAATAATAACAAGATCAAAGTCAGAATGGTCATCTCCGATAGTAATCGTGACCAAAGCTGATGGTTCACATCGATTCTGTTGTGACTACCGGGCGTTGAACAAAATCACTAAGAATGTAGCGTACCCATTGCCGGTGATTGATGATATTTTGGGCTTACTTAATGGCTCTACATTTTTCACGACACTAGACGCAAGATCAGGATTCTGGTGTATCCCGATGTCGGAGGATGCTCAAAAGAAAAGTGCTTTCTGTACTCATATGGGTTCTTACGAATTTTTACGAATGCCATTCGGGGTTCGAACAGCTCCATCTCACTACATGTTGTTAATAAATGAAGTATTAGAGGGTATGCAAAAGTTTGCATTGGCATACATAGATGACATTCTAATTTATACAGCAGGAGATGTAGATGATCACTTAAAGCATGTAAAATTAGTATTCGACAGATTAAGAATACATGATGTTAAATTGAAGCTCAGTAAATGCGAATTTTTAAAAACAGAAACAAAGTATTTGGGGTATATTATTAATAGAGACGGAATCAAACCAGACCAAGAAAAGGTAAGGGTTATTAAAGAACTACCTCCTCCAACTAATGTAAAAGAAGTTCGTGCTTTTATCGGAACCTGTGGGTATTATAGGCGTTTCATTCCAGGGTTCTCAAAAATAGCAGAGCCTATTACTAACTTAACTGGCAAATATGCTAGATTTAGGTGGGATGATGAATGTCAAAAAGCGTTCGAGTTTTTAAAAAATAGCTTAACAGTAGTGCCACTATTGACATATCCAGATTTGAATAAACAGCTAATATTATATACAGATGCTTCAGATAATGCTATAGGAGCGTGTTTGGTTCAACCATATGAAGGAAAAGAATCTGGAATACCAGGGGTTAAAAATGAAAGGCCAATCTATTTCTTATCTCATAAACTTAGCAGGTCCCAGCGGAAATGGTCTACTATTGAGAAGGAGGCTTATGCTATTCATTATGCTCTTCAGAAACTTAACTACTATCTACATAACGCAAATTTCATTATTAGAACTGACCACATGCCTTTAAAATCTTTGTTAGAAGCTCCAGTGCAGAACAGGAAAATACAGACATGGGCGTTGAATTTACAGGGATATAATACAAGAATAGAATACATACCAGGTAGGAACAACACATGCGCTGATTTATTGTCTAGAATTCCGTACCCACAGTCATCAGGGAACACGGAAGACGAAGCTGAACCGGAGATAGACGACCGAAACTGGCAAGTAAATATATTAGATTCTGCCATAATAAATAGAGAAGATTTTGAGAGTTTACCGTCGGATCAAGAGTCTGAACCTAGAGCAGAAGACCCACATTTAGCACAATTTAATATGAAAGAAGAACAAGAATTGGATCCAAAAGTTTTAGAAATAAAACAGAAATTAAAAGAAACGGATGAGAATAAGTATAAGAAGAATTATTTAGTGTTACAAGATGATGACCAGTTATATTACATGAATGAAAGAAACGATCAATTAAGAAAATATATTCCAAAACATTTGGAAAGTGAAGTTTTAAAAGCATATCATGATAAGAATGGTCATCTCGGTCGTGATAAATTAGTGAAAGCACTCACGAATAAATATTATTGGCCGAATTTATTTAAAACTGCTTGTAAATATGTCGATACGTGTGAAAGATGCAGATTAAGGAATATGAAAACAATTAAGTGTCCTTTACAAGATACAGATATTCCTCAGTTTCCTATGCAAAAAGTTAGTTTAGATATATCAGGTCCCCACCCTAGAACACTATCGGGGAATGTATATCTAATACATATAGTGGATGTCTACAGTCTCTGGCCGGAAATCTATGCAATCCCAGACAAAAGCGCAGATACTATCATTAATATCTTTTTACAGGAATTCATACCAAGGTTTAGTTGCCCACAGATTGTACTTACGGATAATGGTAAAGAATTTGTGAATAAGAAATTTGAAAAGTTATTAAAAGATTTGAATATAAGACATATAAAGACCTCATACTATAGACCTTCTTCAAATGCTAAGAACGAAAGACAACATAGGACATTGTACGATGTTATAGCAAAGATTGTCGACGAACATGAAAAAGATTGGGATCTATTCCTAGGACCTGCGCTTAGCGCTATACGCACAAATCAAAATGAGAGCACGGGGTTTTCACCATTTTATTTAATACACGGGAGAGAGCCAATACTACCTATAGATAATCTGTTAAAACCAAGACGTAAATATATGGGGGAAGACTTTCAAGAGGTCATCATACAAGAAATGCATAGGGCACATGTAAGATTAAAGAATAATATAATTAAAGCTAGAGAAAGACAGAAAAAATACAGAAACGTGAATACAAAATTACAGGAGTTTAAAGTAGGTGATAGGGTTTATTACAAGAAGCATAGAAGGAACTCTAAGTTTGATGCTCGTTGGGTTCCAGGTTATTACATTTTAGAAAAGCTAGGAAATGTATCGTACAGTATAAAAAACCAGATCACGGGACATGTGGCAAGGGCACACGTAGAGCACTTAAGAAGAGATGAGGATGAGAAGGGAAACAATAATAATAATAATTATTATTATTCAGACACCGTATACTTAGATGAACAAGTCGTCAGAAGAGCTACAATAACCCCAGATTTTAGAAAAGATCCAGCACAAAGTCAGTTAATAACAACTCCAGTTTGTGATGATACTCAAGAACAGACAATGCCGAAAACGATAATAAAAGAAGAAAAAAATAGGAATGAGGGTTATTATGATAGTGCAGAATCTATGGAAGAAGAGGTAAACGCCCCATTTAAAAATACTAGACAAGCAGTGAAAAGGAGAATAGAGAGACAAAGGGAAAAAGAAGTGAAAAGACAGAGAAGAATTAGAGATTATTCATCAAGCGGCGAGGATATGCCTCTACTAGAAAGGTCGTTAAGAAATAATGATAGACAAATTAGATGGGATATTGAACGGAAGAAATTAGCGGCTGCTAGCGAGAGACATACAGATGAAGAAGAGGAAATGGATGAAAAGTCAGAATCAAATAGTAGTATGGAAGAAACTAATACGTTATACGAAGAAGAAGATATTGATGTGGAGATAGCACTTATTCAAAGGAACTTGGAGTTATTGAAGAAATGGAAACGTAGGAGATAAATTGATAGAAAGTACTGCAGATAGCAAGATATAAATTTCATGATTTAAAAAGGAAAGAGATACTTGATGATGTATAGGACACATTGGTCATAGAAAAGAGTTCTATTGATACTTATAATAAATTGTCTTGAGGAGTAGACATATTTAGGTATTAAGATAACTAATATGGATGTAAATTCGAGTGAAACATATATTTTTTTTTCTGTAATTTTATTGCCGATTGATTTTATGTTTTGACTTCTTGAGTTTTCTTAAATAGATAAATAAGTTATTGTTAGTCCATAAAAGAGACTAACAATAGATAGGATGTATGTTATATTATTTTAAAATATGTTTTTCCTTGAATGAGTTGATATCTTTATTTAATATGAGGGGAAACATAAATGATGTATAAAAACTTGGGGGGGGGGGGGGGTATGATGTCCTGTTGTGATTTTATTTCGCTTAACTCATAATTTAAGTGAAATGTCTTGTGTGTTAAATAAGAATTACCTTGTTTATAAATGTGTTGGTTAAGTTGAGTTATGGTTTTGTCCAGTACACGGGACTTTATATAGTACCCTTCGTTCAGAAAAAAAAAGTAACAAACTACTGAGGACTAGTAGAGAGACACATTATCTTAGTGAATAATATGTTCATGGGTATATTCTGTTGCTGTGATAATCAGCATGAAGAGGTTGATATGGCTATGAAGTATTAGAAACATATGCCGGGGATGGTTATGGGAAAGTTAAAATAGGAGCTGCATTAAAGTCAGCATTATTTGAAGATATATGGATTGGATACCATATTATGAGTAACGATATGATAGTTGGTTAATAGAGAATAGATAAAAAAAGGGGGCTGTGAATGGCAGCATATAAGGTTGGGTATATGGAATAGATAAACAAGGAAGCGTATCATGGGATGTGAGGGGGCAAGATATAGGAGCTGTGAAAAAACAGCGTTAATTAATTTAAAATGTTCATGGAATATGAACATTGGTTCGTGGTTGAAGGTGAGATAAGTGAAATATAGACAAGGTTGTGGATGGCAATATAAATGTTGAGTATATAAATGTTGAGAAAACTTAGATCAACTTAATTTATAGTGAACAAAGATGTATTTCATAAGATATATTTTAAAAAAACTTTTTACAAAAGTTTTTTCGTTGGCAAGAGAGGTAAATGTGATTGTGTTGACTATTCATTCCTTTATACTTTTCATAAATTTGGGTGCGCACCCCTTCTTTACTTTTTCTAACTACATTTTTCTGTCTATCCTGTGTGGTGAAAGAGTGAGAGATTTCATAATGTCAACGGTACGATAACGATTGATATGAAACGTTCTTATGATATATATATATATTTTGTAAAGAAACTTTGAAGAGCCAGGAACGAAGAAGAAGTTCATAGTGGTTTACTATGTGACAGGGGGAAGAGTTACAAATAGAATGAAATATTTACTTAAAATAGAGTTAGTTTGGGGCGGATTAGAGAAATTATGGGAGGTAAGGAGAGAAGGTGTAGGATAGAGGGGTTAGGAGTTAAGACTTTTGAAGGGGAAAAGTCTTTTCAAAGACAGGAAGGTGTAGCAGAATGAATATCATATCTGTATCAGCTTAGGTGTGCAAGCCTACAGCACGCTTGAGCATCAAGATAGAACAGCTAGAAGGATGCTCAAGTCGTGACGTGGCTTGTTGTTGGGGTAGTTAGTTAACACCAAGGACGAGGGAAGAGAAGTCAACATCATAGCTGATTGTATCGAGATTTTGTATCAACCACCATGTACCAATAAAGCCTGTTCTAAAATAACCTAACTGAACTTGTTGATCCCCTGTATACACGCATTGTTACATTGGCTTTATGACTAAACTATGAGTGAAGCAGGGGGAATCCCAATAGGGAATGTCTAGTACACGAAGGATGGGACGACGAGCAAGTGGGAAGAATGAATGCTGATCAACAGATTGTGAAGTAAAACAGCAGTGTACGTGAGAAGCTAGCTGTACATATAAACCGAGGAATAGACTTCACCTGTTTAATACGGAACACAGTAAAGACGAGTGATTTCCACGCCTGAAAATATGTAGCTGAAAGACAGAAATAAGTGTCTTCAAATGTGTCCGTAGAACGTACGTTCTACAATATACCAATTAGACAAACTAGATAACCTGGTCTCTGAGACAAATGGTGATGTTCGAGGAGTGTCAGAGACGCAGTGGACAGATGCTAGTCACAGACAGAAGAACATTGGAGTGTCAGAGACGCAGTGGACAGATGCTAGTCACAGACAGAAGAACATTGGAGTGTCAGAGACGCAGTGGACAGATGCTAGTCACAGACAGAAGAACATTGGAGTGTCAGAGACGCAGTGGACAGATGCTAGTCACAGACAGAAGAACATTGGAGTGTCAGAGACGCAGTGGACAGATGCTAGTCACAGACAGAAGAACATTGGAGTGTCAGACACGCAGTGGACAGATGCTAGTCACAGACAGAAGAACATTGGAGTGTCAGAGACGCAGTGGACAGATGCTAGTCACAGACAGAAGAACATTGGAGTGTCAGAGACGCAGTGGACAGATGCTAGTCACAGACAGAAGAACATTGGAGTGTCAGAGACGCAGTGGACAGATGCTAGTCACAGACAGAAGAACATTGGAGTGTCAGAGACGCAGTGGACAGATGCTAGTCACAGACAGAAGAACATTGGAGTGTCAGAGACGCAGTGGACAGATGCTAGTCACAGACAGAAGAACATTGGAGTATCAGAGACCGCAGTGGACAGATGCTAGTCACAGACAGAAGAACATTGGTAGTGTCAGAGACGCAGTGGACAGATGCTAGTCACAGACAGAAGAACATTGGAGTGTCAGAGACGCAGTGGACAGATGCTAGTCACAGACAGAAGAACATTGGAGTGTCAGAGACGCAGTGGACAGATGCTAGTCACAGACAGAAGAACATTGGAGTGTCAGAGACGCAGTGGACAGATGCTAGTCACAGACAGAAGAACATTGGAGTGTCAGAGACGCAGTGGACAGATGCTAGTCACAGACAGAAGAACATTGGAGTGTCAGAGACGCAGTGGACAGATGCTAGTCACAGACAGAAGAACATTGGAGTGTCAGAGACGCAGTGGACAGATGCTAGTCACAGACAGAAGAACATTGGAGTGTCAGAGACGCAGTGGACAGATGCTAGTCACAGACAGAAGAACATGGAGTGTCAGAGACGCAGTGGACAGATGCTAGTCACAGACAGAAGAACATTGGAGTGTCAGAGACGCAGTGGACAGATGCTAGTCACAGACAGAAGAACATTGGAGTGTCAGAGACGCAGTGGACAGATGCTAGTCACAGACAGAAGAACATTGGAGTGTCAGAGACGCAGTGGACAGATGCTAGTCACAGACAGAAGAACATTGGAGTGTCAGAGACGCAGTGGACAGATGCTAGTCACAGACAGAAGAACATTGGAGTGTCAGAGACGCAGTGGACAGATGCTAGTCACAGACAGAAGAACATTGGAGTGTCAGAGACGCAGTGGACAGATGCTAGTCACAGACAGAAGAACATTGGAGTGTCAGAGACGCAGTGGACAGATGCTAGTCACAGACAGAAGAACATTGGAGGAGTGTCAGAGACGCAGTGGACAGATGCTAGTCACAGACAGAAGAACATTGGAGTGTCAGAGACGCAGTGGACAGATGCTAGTCACAGACAGAAGAACATTGGAGTGTCAGAGACGCAGTGGACAGATGCTAGTCACAGACAGAAGAACATTGGAGTGTCAGAGACGCAGTGGACAGATGCTAGTCACAGACAGAAGAACATTGGAGTGTCAGAGACGCAGTGGACAGATGCTAGTCACAGACAGAAGAACATTGGAGTGTCAGAGACGCAGTGGACAGATGCTAGTCACAGACAGAAGAACATTGGAGTGTCAGAGACGCAGTGGACAGATGCTAGTCACAGACAGAAGAACATTGGAGTGTCAGAGGACGCAGTGGACAGATGCTAGTCACAGACAGAAGAACATTGGAGTGTCAGAGACGCAGTGGACAGATGCTAGTCACAGACAGAAGAACATTGGAGTGTCAGAGACGCAGTGGACAGATGCTAGTCACAGACAGAAGAACATTGGAGTGTCAGAGACGCAGTGGACAGATGCTAGTCACAGACAGAAGAACATTGGAGTGTCAGAGACGCAGTGGACAGATGCTAGTCACAGACAGAAGAACATTGGAGTGTCAGAGGACGCAGTGGACAGATGCTAGTCACAGACAGAAGAAACATTGGAGTGTCAGAGACGCAGTGGACAGATGCTAGTCACAGACAGAAGAACATTGGAGTGTCAGAGACGCAGTGGACAGATGCTAGTCACAGACAGAAGAACATTGGAGTGTCAGAGACGCAGTGGACAGATGCTAGTCACAGACAGAAGAACATTGGAGTGTCAGAGACGCAGTGGACAGATGCTAGTCACAGACAGAAGAACCATTGGAGTGTCAGAGACGCAGTGGACAGATGCTAGTCACAGACAGAAGAACATTGGAGTGTCAGAGACGCAGTGGACAGATGCTAGTCACAGACAGAAGAACATTGGAGTGTCAGAGACGCAGTGGACAGATGCTAGTCACAGACAGAAGAACATTGGAGTGTCAGAGACGCAGTGGACAGATGCTAGTCACAGACAGAAGAACATTGGAGTGTCAGAGACGCAGTGGACAGATGCTAGTCACAGACAGAAGAACATTGGAGTGTCAGAGACGCAGTGGACAGATGCTAGTCACAGACAGAAGAACATTGGAGTGTCAGAGACGCAGTGGACAGATGCTAGTCACAGACAGAAGAACATTGGAGTGTCAGAGACGCAGTGGACAGATGCTAGTCACAGACAGAAGAACATTGGAGTGTCAGAGACGCAGTGGACAGATGCTAGTCACAGACAGAAGAACATTGGAGTGTCAGAGACGCAGTGGACAGATGCTAGTCACAGACAGAAGAACATTGGAGTGTCAGAGACGCAGTGGACAGATGCTAGTCACAGACAGAAGAACATTGGAGTGTCAGAGACGCAGTGGACAGATGCTAGTCACAGACAGAAGAACATTGGAGTGTCAGAGACGCAGTGGACAGATGCTAGTCACAGACAGAAGAACATTGGAGTGTCAGAGACGCAGTGGACAGATGCTAGTCACAGACAGAAGAACATTGGAGTGTCAGAGACGCAGTGGACAGATGCTAGTCACAGACAGAAGAACATTGGAGTGTCAGAGACGCAGTGGACAGATGCTAGTCACAGACAGAAGAACATTGGAGTGTCAGAGACGCAGTGGACAGATGCTAGTCACAGACAGAAGAACATTGGAGTGTCAGAGACGCAGTGGACAGATGCTAGTCACAGACAGAAGAACATTGGAGTGTCAGAGACGCAGTGGACAGATGCTAGTCACAGACAGAAGAACATTGGAGTGTCAGAGACGCAGTGGACAGATGCTAGTCACAGACAGAAGAACATTGGAGTGTCAGACACGCAGTGGACAGATGCTAGTCACAGACAGAAGAACATTCCTATTATTTATAAATTCATATATTAACAATAACTAGGGACTGAAATTTCGGCGAAAAGAAATCTAGTGGGACAATGTATATGGATGCAAGACTGTTGACGTCTTACTTTGTCTAGGTAACTTAATGGGTTCACACAGGTGTTAATTAATACAAACAATAAATACGTTCGCTATGATATAGCCGATTTATTGTGGCAATCTACAGTTGGCGCAGTGGGTTAAACAGCCCGCGCTTTACATCATCATCATATCACAGATTATAGAACATCAAACATTTCATACAACAAACTAGCACACTATCTAGCCTATGTTCTATCTCTATACAAGAGCTAACGAGTCCCTCTCAGGCAGACACTTGTTGCCTGGTCTCAGTCCATTTGTCCTCTGATGGTTTTCCGCGTGTCGCTATTCGACGGGCGGTAACCCTGTTCGAGTTCCTCGTGGACCCCGCTTCAGGCGGGCCACATTAGTGTCCACGGACCCATGAACTCGAGGGTTGACCTTCGATAAGGTTCTGGACTTTTCTTAGTCTGAGCAACTCGGTTGTCTCTCTTGGGCTAGAGTTGCAGCCCTCTAATTCTATCTTTAGGTGAGGTGATGACAGGATTCCCCTCTCCCCTCCTGATCTGGCTTGTTATTGGTCAATTAGATTTAATCTAATTCTGTCATCGACTCATCTAAAGTTAGGGTTTGTAGTTTGGTGGACAGTAACTTGGTAAACTACCTAATGGCATTAGTAACTCATGTATTCTACCATACACTACTTCTCTGATTTGCTAAAGAGATCACTCTGTCTCCTGTGTCCTTAACAATGCTTATCAGACCGAAGTTACGTGGCGTTTTAATAGTTGTATTGACAACTCGCCCTTCTCACGCACCCTATTGGTGCCCAGACAATTAATCTCTGGTTAAAGAGAGTTAACAGGACCGAAGTCCTGGCTAGTTAAGTACACTTTCAAATCTTGATTCGTGAGTGTATTTTAATACACTTTTACTCTCGTATGTCATCCAATGCTAAATATGTAGTTACGATGTTCTCTTATCCCCCTCAGACTACATGTGTCCCTGTTGGCTTGTTAGTGTGTTTGACTAATAAGTTGATGTCTCTAATAAAGTGACTGTATTTTAAATTGAAAGTGTTGAGTTTTCAGGTTTGTGTATGTGCTGACTGGATGGTGTATTTCCAAGCGTCACGAGTTGGGATAACCTCAATCATGAATCCTTGCACTGTGTGCACTACATGATCCGGCATTCCAAGTAGTGATGCTTAGTTATATCCTAAATGCTAACCTAAGTATGTTAACTATTTACTAACTAAGCTGAATACTAAACTAAGTTCTATACATGTATTCACAATTTAGACAAGTTATGTACTTTTACATCAAAAACGCAGACAAATTACAATAAATACGTGTTGCGTACAATTTGTCCGCCAAGTGTATCGTTCTCTTATTTAATCCTTTCACACATTCATTCATTCGTCTTTCAAACACAATAGTATTCGATTAAAATATATAATTTAAGTTAAGGTAAATGTTATTGCCCTTGGAAACAATGGGCTAGGCGATATTCGCCCTTTAAGAAAAAAACGTACTTTCTGTACGATGAAGGAAAAGTAGGTTATAATTTAAATAGAGACAATTGTATAGGACGGGTTTTCTTAGCCTCTGAATGGCACCGCCTGTAATATTAAAGTAGAATATGTACAAATTACAGGTTAACACAATTTATATACATCAATAATGGAAATATAATACATATTTAATTAAATTAACTAATTAATTAACTCCAACGATGATGTGCGTGTTGCCGTCCTGTTGTTCCTGTGTTTTGCTATAAATGTTAAAGTTCGTATAGCTGTCTCTTGCGTGTCGTAGTTGATGTCGTACTATTTCGGCTGTTTGCAACGTTTGTAGCAACAGTAAATTATGGGTTCTTTTCCATGTTTCGTATGAAATATTACAGTGTTCATGGTTTGTTCTGGTTGATCTTACTGGTTGAAATAAACACAGTTACTGTTTCTTGATGGTCTAGTAATAGAGTTTAGGCACTTGATGGTATAGACTATTGAAGTACCGTGTTCATGGGTGTTGTAATAAACTAATCACTAAGAGAACTTAGGCGGTGTATAGGTACACTTATATGAAACGGTATAAAAGTATCACAGTATATAATATGGCTAGTGGTTGACTGAGTAGTGTCAATCTACTGGCGCATTTGACTGGCGTGATAAAATGTCGGCCAGAATATTATCGGTGCCCTTGATATGGCGTATTTCAAAATCATAATCTTCCAGCAATAAACGCCATCTTTGTAACCTGTGGTTCTTGGGCGACCCTTGGTTAAGGACTAATAATGGTGAACTGTCGGTGAGAACCAGGAAGTGGCTCCCTAAAAGGAACTTCGAGAGCCTCAGTATACAAAACAATAGGGCTAGACACTCCAATTCAATTGTTGCATATCGAGTTTCAGCCTTCTTCAGTTTCCTGCTCACGTAGAGAATAGGGTGTCTAATTCCGTCGACTTCCTGCATCAAGCAACCTCCTATAGCTATGGCGCTTGCATCTGTGGTTAAGATAAAAGGTAATTTTATGTTGGGTAATCGTAACACTGGAGGATTTGAAAAAATATGTTTCAATCTACACATTGCATCATCTAAGCTGGTACTTTTACAAATTTTCGATGGATGATCTTTAGTTAACATATCAGAAAAAACTGAGGTGAGTTCTGCCCAATGTGGAATGAATTTGGAATAATAATTAATGAGACCTAGTAAACTCCTAATCTGCTTCTTTGTAGTAGGTACTTCTAGATTCAAAATCTTGGAAACAATTTTCTCATCAGTCAATAATTTACCTTGAGAAATTCTATGACCGAGGAAGTCTATTTCTGTGTAACCTATTTCAACCTTGGAAGGTTTGATAGTAAGTCCGAAAAGAGAAATTTGGTTGAAGACTTGTTTTAAGGTAAGTAGATGAGAAGTGAAGTTAGATATCATAAAATGCAATAAGTGGTTTAATACCAGGATAATACAAGGTTTGTTAGAAAGGATAGGTTTGTAGTTATCCAGGATAGGCAAATTGTATTGCCGTTGTCGCTGTGTTAATGTGTCACTGATATGAATGTCGTCAATGCTCCCGTCGTTAGTCATGATTGGTATAGGGACTTCAGTATCGTCTATGTCTGTCTGATTTATCACAGATGCTACTGTTTGTAAGTTGTTTTCAATGTCGTTGTCGTCGTCGTCAAGGTCAATAGTCAATAAGTCGTTAATTTTGTCGTCATTGTCGCTATCACAGAGTGTCGGTAATGTCCATAGTTCTTCGTCGTTTTCGTTGTCGTAAGCGTAAGTCGTTAATGATGCTTCGTTTGTCGACGTGTCATTCTGTCGGGGAATTGTCGTTTCCTGCATGTTATCTGGTTGCGTCCCTTTATCCGTGTCATTGTCTTGTCTTAGAAAATACGGTTTTAGCATATTTATATGGAATATTTTAAGTTTTCCATTTATTGAGATTTCGTAGTCTACTTCTGAAATCCTTCTAATGACCTTAAAAGGTCCCTGCCATGACGTTGACAGTAGATCTCTTTTGTCAGGTAAGAGTAGCAAAATGTCCTGACCTGGATATAGCACAACAGTCTTTGCACCTTTATTGGCGTATTGCCTGTATTTAAAACCTTTCTCCTGTAGTGATGTTCTGGCCATTATACAGGAACGTATGATTTTGTCTCTGGTGTCAGTGACCAAATCATATGTAGAAATGGGAAGGTGGATATCTACAGGTTGTGATATTATGTCTTTATAGATGGTGAGAGGTCCTCTTGGGTTCGCTCCATACATCAATTCGAAGGGAGAGAACCCTGTACTTGATTGTGGGACTTCTCTATATGCGAACAGCACCGTTGGGAGAAGTACGTCCCAATCGGCTGGATTTTCAGCTGTCACTTTGGCAAGCATGTGCTTCAAGTCTCCATTTAATTTTTCGCAGATGCCATTTGCGGCTGGTCTGTATGGACTTGTGAAGCACTGCTTGATGCCCAGTAACTTTGTTACTGATTGGGTGGCATTTGAGATGAACTGGGTTCCCCTATCAGAAATTATTTTCTCCGGAAAGCCAAAACGGGAGAAAATATTCAGTAATATGTCCGTTACATCCTTAGAGGAGATAGATCTTAGTGGTAACATTTCGGGCCATCTTGTACATAAATCAACAAGAGTAAAAATATATCTGTTGCCCTTGTTCGAAATGTGATTTAAAGGACCCACAAGATCAACTGCCACGATTTGAAAAGGCCTCGAGGCAGTTGTCGTTGATTGCACTTCTGCTGTAGGGTTCTTTCCCTTTTTACCCAGTTTTTGACATACTTCACAAGATTTACAGAAAGTCTTTATATCATGGCAAAACTTCGGCCAATAAAATTGTGTCAGTACTCTGGCTCTGGTCTTTTCATACCCCATATGACCTCCAAAAGGTGAGTCATGGGCTAATTTTAGAACGTTGTTTCGATGTGCTAATGGTAACACTATTTGTTGTGTCGTGGTTTGTTTTGTAGTGTAATATCTAGTAAGGATGTTATTTTGTAGCCTAAATACCCACGATGCGTTTTTCGTTACCTTAGGTTTTATTCCTACTAATCTGAAATATGGTGTCAGTGTAGGATCATTTTTCTGTTCGTTTCCGAAATTGATGTTAGTGGTGTTCGGCGCTGCTGTTTCTAGTGATTCTTGTAGTTGGTCCGTGTTGGTTTTGTGGGTTGTCTGTCGTGTAATGGCGTTTGTGTCGTGTGTGTTTTGTAGCACATTTACAGGTTTGGTATTTTGTAGTATGGGAGTGACCTCAATTCGAGGTTTTAATTCGGTCGTCTCGTTAAAAGATTCGACCGCCCCTGCGTTGTGCACTTCGGTGAATTCTTTTTGAATAATCTCAGTGTTTGTCTCCCTTGGTATTTTGGCAGTTTGAGACAAATTAACATGGTGTTTCTCTTTAATATCGGTATTTGTGTGGTGGATACCGTGTTTTTCTTCCCAGTCTTTAATTTCTTTGTCAGAGCATGGATGGATGTTAGGTAAATTCCCAAGTATGATATCTGCGATTGGGTCTTCAAGGACAGCGCACAAAAGTTGTCCTGATATATATGGTGTTTGAATTTCGACCATCGCAAGGGGGTATCTTTCTATCGTACCTGAAAATGTGCGACAGTTAACATGTCTGTCTGTGTAGTCTGTGGTGTTGACTAATGTTTTCTTTACCCCACAGAGCGTTGCCCCGGTATCGCGGATTAATGAGCACTTTTTCTTGTTCACGAAGCCTGTCAAAAATGTTAGCTTCCCTGTGGCTGACAAAGCAGCGTTGGCTGTCTCATTTGCAATAGGTATCGTGTGGCCACATGGTAATGATGGATCTAGTTGGAATTTCGTGCAAGCGTTACATGTTTCATCTACAATGGTGTTAACTATATGTACAGCATTACCAAGCTCGCTTTCATTGTCATGCTGATTATAACCTTCAATCAGTGAATCCGTCTCATCATCAGAAGAAGTTGCTACTAATGCAGCGTTAGCTTGCTTCAGTAACTTACGACCTTCACAATATCGTGAATAATGTCCCCAGCTTCTGCAAAAGTAACATTTTACAGCCTTTTGGTACGCGTTACGTTTTGCTTTCTGTTTATCCACCATCATTTTTAGGTGGTGGGGATAGTTCGGTGACTTGTCGCACATTTCGTAAGCGTTGTGTGTCAAACTGCAATACTGGCATTTTGCTACTTTATCACTGTTGGATCGCGGTTTAAATTTGCCTTGTGTTTGCTTGGAGTACTTAGTATTTATTACTGCAGCTGCTGTGTCATTGTGGCTAATGTTGAGTTGAAATATATCCCTGTTTGCTGTGTAGAATGCATTGCCTTTGGATTCAATTTCTTGGATGGTTTTGCAATCCATCTGTTTTAAAAATTTTGCAAACGGTGTGGGGATGGTGCTCACAATTTTATCTATGATGATTAGTTCTTTAAGTTTATCGTGGCTATTGTTGGTTTTCGCCGAGTTTATCCATTTAGTGCATATGTCTTGTACTGTACTAACATAATCTATGAATGTTTGGTTTGGTTGGGGAGCTAATTTTGCAAATTGTTGTTGGTACCCTGCAGTGTCTAACGAAAAATGTTGGAGAATGCGTTGTTTGAGGTATTCGTAGTCTTTTCGCATCTCTTGTGGTACTGTTTCTATTACTTTAAGCGGCTCGAGAGCCAGATTTCTCATGAGTATAAACGCCCAATCTGCCTTAATGATTTTATGGTAGGCCATGAGACATTCGAAATTTTCTAAATAGGCGGAGATGGAATCTCCTGCACAGAAAGCCTTAACGAGACCTTTATATTTACTATATTTCTGTTCCTCTTCTTTATTTCTTAATTTGTTTATTGATATCTCTGTGTTGGACTCTATTTCCATCTGTTTCAATTTCAACTGTGTATCAGCGTTCAATTGGGCCTGTTTGGCCGCTGCGTCGAGCTCCATTTGCAATTTTTTTTCCGCTGCTTCTTGTTGCAATTTTCTTTCCTCTGCTTCTCTTTGCAATCTTCTTTCTTCGGTCTCTCTTTCTTGTTGCAATTTTCTTTCCTCTGCTTCTTGTTGCAATTTTCTTTCCTCTGCTTCTCTTTGCAATCTTCTTTCTTCGGTCTCTCTTTCTTGTTGCAATTTTCTTTCCTCTGCTTCTCTTTCCTCTCGCAGTTTCTTTTCCTCTCGTTCAATTGCTCTTTCCTCACGGGCAATGTTATCTGCATGTGTTTTCTGTGCCCATTCTGACAGTTTCTCTTCTTTATAGCCTAATTTTATTCCCTGCTCAATGCATTTATCTAAGCTTGACATTTTGGATTTTATTTATTAGTAATGTTTATAGAATTATTTCCCTTATCAAAAACTTTGGTGTCTGGAAAAATTTGGTTGCCTACCTTGTTTATTAATGTGTAACTCAAAATGCAAAGTTATAATGGTGGCAAGGTCATGAATATCCGAACAAATAAATATGAAATACAATAATATATTGATGATAATGAAAATGGGAAGCACAGCTTAGACTTTACAATGAGTATGATCTGAAACTTAGCTCTGAATAGTAGCGCTCGATGTTGTCGTTCTTTCGTCACTGCTGGGAAAAGTTACACTGCGTTGCACGCGGTCCTCTCTGTCACACAACTTAGTGGCTGGAAAAATCACATGTGTTGCCCACGGTATTCTTTGCGGCACAATCTGCTCGTAGAGCAAGAAACATTAGTCACGGTCAACGAAAAAAAAAAACAAAAATGTCATAGTTATGTTAAACAGTTATACATCGTTAACAGACCACTAATATTGTGGTGTAAGGTATGGACTTTGTTTTGAGACTGTTGAGGGACTCTGCTTATTCTGATTACTTTTATTCTATTGCTAGATAGCTACTAAATATGTTAAACAATTTATGGTTAACAATTTTCTTCTATTGTAACCAAACAATGTGATATGAATAAATAATTTTACATGACATTTCACAGTTATTTCATAACATATTATGTCAAAACCGGTACTAGCCCCCAAAAACCTGTTGACGTCTTACTTTGTCTAGGTAACTTAATGGGTTCACACAGGTGTTAATTAATACAAACAATAAATACGTTCGCTATGATATAGCCGATTTATTGTGGCAATCTACAGTTGGCGCAGTGGGTTAAACAGCCCGCGCTTTACATCATCATCATATCACAGATTATAGAACATCAAACATTTCATATAACAAACTAGCACACTATCTAGCCTATGTTCTATCTCTATACAAGAGCTAACGAGTCCCTCTCAGGCAGACACTTGTTGCCTGGTCTCAGTCCATTTGTCCTCTGATGGTTTTCCGCGTGTCGCTATTCGACGGGCGGTAACCCTGTTCGAGTTCCTCGTGGACCCCGCTTCAGGCGGGCCACATTAGTGTCCACGGACCCATGAACTCGAGGGTTGACCTTCGATAAGGTTCTGGACTTTTCTTAGTCTGAGCAACTCGGTTGTCTCTCTTGGGCTAGAGTTGCAGCCCTCTAATTCTATCTTTAGGTGAGGTGATGACAAAGACGCATACTGATAGAAGGAAATTACTAAAATATAAAGACTTCTTCACATCTAGGGAAGTGATTCGCACCAAGTTACGCGCCTCTGCAACTCAGCACTCAGTGTGTCCCAGCAACTCAGCACTGAGTGTGTCCCAGCAACTCAGCACTCAGTGTGTCCCAGCAACTCAGCACTCAGTGTGTCCCAGCAACTCAGCACTCAGTGTGTCCCAGCAACTCAGCACTCAGTGTGTCCCAGCAACTCATCACTCAGTGTGTCCCAGCAACTCAGCACTCAGTGTGTCCCAGCAACTCAGCACTCAGTGTGTCCCAGCAACTCAGCACTCAGTGTGTCCCAGAAACTCAGCACTCAGTGTGTCCCAGCAACTCATCACTCAGTGTGTCCCAGCAACTCAGCACTCAGTGTGTCCCAGCAACTCAGCACTCAGAGTGTCCCAGCAACTCAGCACTCAGTGTGTCCCAGCAACTCAGCACTCAGTGTGTCCCAGCAACTCAGCACTCAGTGTGTCCCTGCAACTCAGCACTCAGTGTGTCCCAGCAACTCAGCACTCAGTGTGTCCCAGCAACTCAGCACTCAGTGTGTCCCAGCAACTCAGCACTCAGTGTGTCCCAGCAACTCAGCACTCAGTGTGTCCCAGCAACTCAGCACTCAGTGTGTCCCAGCAACTCAGCACTCAGTGTGTCCCAGCAACTCAGCACTCAGTGTGTCCCAGCAACTCAGCACTCAGTGTGTCACAGCAACTCAGCACTCAGTGTGTCCCAGCAACTCAGCACTCAGTGTGTCCCAGCAACTCAGCACTCAGTGTGTCCCAGCAACTCAGCACTCAGTGTGTCCCAGCAACTCAGCACTCAGTGTGTCCCAGCAACTCAGCACTCAGTGTGTCCCAGCATACCTTACGGCATATTTTTGCGATTACCAACTGCCTTTGGATTTTCAACTTCAACAGCGATTCGTCACCCTTATCTGTCAGGTTCGGATATATGATCTCACTACCCAAGAGCTTAGAGGGGAGACTGGTAGCATTAGTTCTTGTATCAGTCCGCAGTCCTATGCTGGGATTCAAACCCGGTGACTTCATAACCTGAGAGGGACACTGCAACCTTTCAGACACGTTGATTCCCCTCCCCAAAAATAGCATATCGTGCAATGTGTCGATACTGAAGACATATGTTCCAGCACAGTGGCGTGCAGAGGGGGGTGCGACGGCCCCGGGCATCCACCCGGGAGGGGGCATCCAGTTAGGGAGAGGGGGCAGCACAGTGCAGTCGGAGGGGAGGAGGAATGAATGAGGTAAAGAACAATTTAGGGGCATCCAATCAAGGGGTTGGCCTCGGGCATCAAAGAACCTCTGCACGCCATTGCTCCAGCAACAGATGATAGTGATGCAGGTCGCGGGAACAGTATGCTACACCGTACGTACATCGATGTTTCAACTTCAAATTAAATTAATATATTATACATTAACGATATAGTCAGGTCTTAGTCAGATATGACTGAGCTACCGTATGACAGTAGACGGTACTACCTGCTTTCTGTCAGCGCCGAATGTTGGGCGGCGCTTACCAAACCCGACAACCCACATTGTGCCAACGGCTTCGGGCGGAAGAGCGCAATTAGGAGGGTACTAGCCTTATCCTGGTGCGAGGAAATGCAACCCAAAGACAAAATAAGTCATGGCATGGCAGACCAGGCCCTAAGCCTTGGTTGGCAGCTGGTCTAGGATAGAAGCTCCGACAGGCGGACAGTTAGAGCATTGCTTTGCTGATCCGGCAGCTTCTGCAGCTTGTCTTGTTCCAGATGTATAGGTGTTAATTTTCCTCTGGTGTGAACTAGACAGGCCGAGAGAGGGATCATGCTGCATGGACAACACATAGTTTCTTTAGTTTAGCCCAGGCTTTGTGCTATGGAGAGGCAATAACTCCATCCCTGGTCTTAACCGGTCTCGGAATCAAAGCGAGAGGCAACTGTTACGGGTTATAAGTCCTTGTCAGTTGGCGTAGACATGGGGCGCCACGCGTTGCCTCTGACGGTGGGAGACACCTACAGGTGTCACTGATCAGCTTCCGCCCGCCTCAAGCTGGGCAGCCCCCGGCCAATTGGGTGCTGATCCGCCACAGCCTGCCTGCTTCAATGGGTGCTTGGGGCTAGGACAAAATCTGAATCGCAGGCTGTAAAACCAATGCACCAGGTACTAATAAAAAGAATAGAAACCTCAAGCTACGGCTTGCAACCTGGAACGTGAGAACCATGTGTCCAGGATTTTCCACTGACTTGACAAATATTGACGATGTGAGAAAAACGGCTGTGATTGATGCTGAACTCAATCGTCTTAACATTGATATTGCTGGCCTGCAGGAGACTCGCCTCGATGAGGAAGGGTCACTCAGGGAAAACAATTACACCTTTTTTTGGAAGGGAAGAGGGCAGTGTCAGAGTCTTAGACTTGGCTCGTTATCCCTAACACATGTGAGACAAGTACAAGTACAACATGATTGGACTTGAGACACAACGACAAGAAGTTCAATGGATTTATTTACCGATCACATGCAACACGATCTAGTTTGGCATGTGATAATCATTACATTACATATATGGTACATCAATACACTTACAGACAACCCACAGCTTACAGTCTATCTCACAAGATGCACAAGCACTCGACTTTCGGGCACAGAACTACACAAGCCTTTCTCTCTCTATACGTCCTGTCTGGTCCGATTACCCCAAGCTGTCTGTCTGTTTCTCGCAACGCGCTTGCCCTCTGTGGATTCGCTTCACGAGGCCTGCGTGCGTCTTGCGTTGTCCTTGCCTGACCGCTGGCTATTGCGTCAGCCAGCAACCTGTAGGCAGGTGACTAATACTCGCCTGGCGGGCGTAACGATGTCACGGCATCCCAGTTGGGAACTATTCGCCTGGCGGGCGTAACGATGTTCCTGCATCTCATTCCAGATTCTGACAGGCAGGCAGAAAAAAGGCAACATGGTGTGGGCTTTGCAGTGAAGAATTCGCTACTGGGAATGATTGATATCCCAGCTGGAGGTAATGAAAGATTATTATCACTGCGCTTGGCAACCTTTTGTGGATTTGCCACCATTCTCACTGCATATGCACCGACACTCGCTTCCTCTGATGATGTGAAGGATACGTTCTATGAGCAGCTAGACTCTGCGATCAAGGCAGTTCCAAAACCCGACTACATTTATATGCTCGGTGATTTCAATGCTCGTGTGGGCAAGGACTCGAGTTCATGGCCAGTGTGCCTTGGAAAATACAACATCGGTCGCATGAATGATAATGGGCAAAGGCTGCTGGAGCATTGCACTAGAAACGACCTATGTATTACAAACTCCTTTTTTAAAACAAAAGAGATGCATAAGGTCACATGGAAACATCCAAGATCCAGCCATTGGCATCAGCTGGACTTCATTATCACACGGAGACAACATCTGAACCATACATCATTAACTCGAAGTTACCACAGTGCTGACTGTGATACAGATCATTCTTTGGTTGTTGCAAGGGTTAGACTGAGACCAAAGAGAATCTACACAGCTAAACACAAGTCTAGCCCCAGGATTAATATTATTAACACTCACGATCCTGGAAAGTGCTTTGAATTTCAACAGCAACTTGAAAACGTTTTCAATGATACATCAGAAAATTGTATAGTAAATGATAAATGGAGTAAACTTAAGGAAACTATTTATAAAACAGCGGTAGGGGTTTACGGCACTGTGGATCATAAGAGGCAGGACTGGTTTGCGGCAAACAGCCAGATACTGCAGCCCTTGGTTGATAAAAAGAAGATAGCTCTCTTAAGAAACAAGGAAAGACCAACGCGTAATACTCTGAGTGAGCTGAAGCAAGCGAGGAAGGATGTACAAAAGGCTGCCAGGCAGTGTGCGAATGACTGTTGGATCAAGTTATGTGAGTCCATTCAAATCGCAAGTGATAAGGGAAACATCAGAAGCATGTATGAAGGGATAAAGAAAGCCTGTGGTCCAATGATCAAAAGAAGTGCACCGCTGAAAACCTTGACTGGAGAAATCATCACTGATAAGAAACAGCAGATGGATAGATGGGTCGAGCACTATTTGGAGCTTTACTCAAGTGAGACCAAGCTAGCGGATGATGCCCTCAACGCCATAGAGGCCCTGCCAACTCTTGACCACCTGGACACACTTCCCACTATAACAGAAGTTAAGTGTGCTATAAATGAGCTTGCATCTGGCAAGGCTCCAGGTAAGGATGGGATTCCAATAGAGGTAATCAGGAGTGGGCAAGACACACTCGCTCTACAGATCCACCAGCTAATAGAGCTACGCTGGCGAGAAGGACAAGTCCCACAGGATTTCAAAGATTCAAACATCATAACGCTGTACAAGAACAAGGGAGATCGGAGCGACTGTAACAACTATAGGGGAATCTCACTTCTGTGTATTGTTGGGAAAGTATTTGCCAGAATTGTCCTGCGCAGACCTCAAGTCCTGGGAGATCAAGTCTACCCCGAATCACAGTGCGGCTTCCGTCAGAACCGGTCTACCATTGATATGATATGCCGGGAACAAAATCAGCCACTGTTTATTGCCTTCATCGACCTCACAAAGGCATTCGATTTGGTCAGTCGTGAGGGTCTGTTCAAAGCACTAAAGAAGATTGGCTGCCCACCAACTCTTCTGTCCATTGTGGAATCGTTCCACACAGGCATGAAGGGTATAATCAAGTTTGATGGCTCAACTTCAGAAGAGTTTGAAATCAAGAGTGGAGTTAAGCAAGGTTGTGTACTATCCCCCACCCTCTTTGGGATATACTTTTCACTTCTACTGAAATATGCCTTTCGTGATCAGGATGACGGTATTTACATTCACACACGCTCAGATGGTGGCCTCTATAATGCTCAGAGATTGAAGGCCAAGACCAAAATTAGCAGGGTACTAATCAGAGAGTTGCTTTTTGCGGATGATGCTGCGATTACGACCCACTCTGAGGAAGAATTACAACATCTACTATCTGCATTATCCAATGCTTGTTCTGAATTTGGTTTAACAATTAACAAAAAGAAGACACAGATTATGTCACAAGGTGCACATGGTGTACCATCAATCTTTATTGACGACGCCGAACTGGAGATAGTAGACCATTTTACATATCTAGGATCAGAGGTAAATAGCAAATTATCCCTCGATCAGGAAATCAACATCAGGATTGGCAAGGCAGCAACAACAATGAACATGTTAGCACAAAGAGTCTGGGAGAACAGGAAGCTTACTGCCAAAACAAAAGTCCTCGTCTACCAAGCCTGTGTCCTTAGTACTCTTCTTTATGGCAGTGAAACCTGGACAACTTACTCACGCCAAGAGAAACGTTTAAACAGCTTTCATATGCGGTGTCTGCGAAGAATACTTGGTATTAAGTGGCAAGACAAAATCACAAATACTGAAGTATTGGAAAGATCAGGTTGTGTGACGGTGTATTCCATGCTCAGTCTTCGTAGACTTAGATGGATAGGACATGTTAGGAGGATGGATGATGGATAGAATACCAAAGGACATCTTTTTTGGTGAATTACAGACGGGTAGGAGATCTCAGGGTCGGCCTCTACTACGATACAAAGATGTGTGTAAGCGGGACATGATTGATACAGGCATTGATAATGCACATTGGGAGCACGTCGCCGCTGAACGTGTTGCTTGGAGGGCAACTATCAGAAATGGAATAAAGACAAAGGAGAAAATGATTGCAGATAAAGCACACACAGAGCGTGAGAGACGTAAGATGGTGCAAACATTTGCAGCAAGAATTGGCCTTACCAGCCACACTCGCCACCGCCATGGATCGTAGTTATTAAGCCTTTTTGAAGCACAATGTACCAAACTATCGTCTGCCAAGACGGAAAGGTGCCAATAATTAAGAGTTAAGTTAACGATGGAAGTTCATTTTTATATCTGCAAGATTTGGTAATCTTGCATTTTTGTTTCAGAAATCTGGAACAAAAACTTTTGGGAAAAGTCATGGACGAAACACACAACTGGGATGGTAAATACTCTGGGACATTTAAAAAATAAACCACAGAGCATAGAAGACAGGAAAATTGATGCTGCAGGCATGTTTTTGCTGCAGCTCCAAGCAACATGTCTTCAGCGAATGATTCGTCTGCTACATCGGGTCCTGTTGATTGGCCTTCTTGATCTAAAGATCTAACGCGTACCTCTGGATATGTTTATAGGTCATACTCTGTGTCAGGTCAAGGAGAGCTGGTAGAACAAGGTCCAGATGTAACCTGTGAATAAGGTGATCTTCCTGGTCTCTGCTCGACCTTTGACTTCCAGGGTCATAGTCTGCCTCCGTGTCCTACAGATCTAAACATCACTGCCTCTTTTGGTGTGTTGTCTGTCTCTGTGCCCACCTGATCTAAACATCACTGCCTCTTTTGGTGTGTTGTCTGTCTCTGTGCCCACCTGATCTAAACATCACTGCCTCTTTTGGTGTGTTGTCTGTCTCTGTGCCCACCTGATCTAAACATCACTGCCTCTTTTGGTGTGTTGTCTGTCTCTGTGCCCACCTGATCTAAACATCACTGCCTCTTTTGGTGTGTTGTCTGTCTCTGTGCCCACCTGATCTAAACATCACTGCCTCTTTTGGTGTGTTGTCTGTCTCTGTGCCCACCTGATCTAAACATCACTGCTTCTTCTGGTGTTGTCTAGAAATAGCATTGTCACATGACCCACTGGAGGTCGGCACGGCCGAATGGATATGATTGCTCGCTCTTAAACTTCTGGTGTGCTGTTGCCGTGGTAGTGGGTTTAACCCCTACTCGGGTCAACGGGACTAAAATGTTGACTTCTCGTCCTAGACTTGGGGACATTAATTACAAGTACTTCAGAGGCCGGATGGGTTCGCCTTATGGACATTGGTCATAGGGAAAGCTGATTTACGAGCAACAATCGGACCATCGCACTAGTGGTAGCACGTGTATGGACTACCCTTGAGTTCAAAGCGAGTGAACGCAAAACATGAAAAGCTTTCTCTGAGTACTATTCATTGCTGAAGCTGTGCCCACCGGGCAATTTTCTCTTTAGTACCTTAAAATTTATTGCTGAAGCTGTGCCCACGTCATTTCTCTGAGTACAATTCATTTGGGGTTGGA
>JACEFZ010004564.1:0-7500 GCA_014155875.1 Cepaea nemoralis
CATTTCTCTCTCCTAAACCATATTTTCCTACAGTGTATCTATCACCCTGTTTTCCTACTTTGCATTTAAGTCCACTATTATGATGTTTATTTCTGAATTTTACATTTCTTTAAGCAGACTCTGTGTCATTATAACACTCATCTACACTATCTTCTCTGGATCTCCTTTTGGGGCATATACTTGAATAAAATTATGCTAAAAGGTCTGAAAACTTAATTTAACTAGTAGAACTCTGTCAGACACGGCCCAATATCCTTGAACAGATTTTGATGTTTTCCGGTCCAAAATAATTGCCACTCCCCTTTGTCGATCTTCACCTCCAGAATAAATAATCTTAAAATCTTGATCTATCTTGATGCCTGTTCCTGTCCATCTCGTTTCGCACATCCCTAAAATATTAATTTTTCTCTTTCCATTTCTTACTTTATGTTCTCTAATTTTCGTCGTCGTTTAACGTCCTAACGTTCCATGTTGCTAGTTTAATGTCTCTGTCTTTGTCTTGCGATGATCAGTCTTTAGGCGAATCTTAATATACTAGGCATTTTTAAAGAGGTAGTTTGCCGTTGCTTTCCTCTATAGCAGTGACCGTACTGGTCCGGTGACCACAGCCTTTGATTCGTGAAAGAGCTCCTCTGTCTGCTGTTGCGAAGCTTGAGACCATAACCAACAAATATCTGACGGCGGCCCTCAAAATTTCATTCACCAGCTGCCTTCCGTGGCTTCTTTTGAACACTTCCAGTAAACGAATACGAAATAACACCACATAGTCCACAGGAAAAACACTAAAACGGCGTCATCCCGAAGAATAAATGCGTCACGTCGTCGCTATTGTACCGGAAATATATATATATTCCATCCCTTTACCTTCTTGCCACTCTCAGGGAGCGGAACCTGTCCGGGGCATTTTATAATGTCAGCATTACTCTTAGGCAGTGGTTCTCAACCTTTTTTTTTTTGGCCCATGCACCCCTTCACCAAATGTTCAGAGCGTCATTCCCCCCTCCCCTTTTCGTATTTCCTCCCTATAAATCCCCCCTCCGCCCCTACACAGTATAAGTACACATGGAAGCTAAATTTAATAACACATACTATAACAAGTCTAGACGTCTACATAAAACGTGATTTGCGGTCTACTTACGTTATGAAACGAATTTCAGACGATCGGAAGTACAGAATCGTAACGTATGGAGGGAAAACAATATCAAGTAATCGGTTTTGTATTAACGTGATCTTGAAATAATCTTAATTTCCCCCCCCCCCCCCCTCTCCTCTGGAAACCCTAAACTTCCCTTGGGGTGGGAGTAGAGGGGAACATTTCCCACCGGTTGAGAACCACTGGTGTCAGGTCTTAGTCAGATATAACTAAGCTACCGTATGACAGTAGACGGTACTACCTGCTTTCTGTTAGCGCCGAATGTTGGGCGGCGCTTACCAAACACGACACCCCACATTGTTCCAACGGCTTCGGGCGGACGAGCGCAACCGGGAGGGTACAAGTCTTACCTTGGTGCGAGGAAATGCAACCTAAAGACAAAATGTCATGGCAGAACAGACCAGACCCTAAGCCTTGGTTGGCAGCTGGTCTAGGATCGAAGCTACGACAGGGGGACAGTTAGAGCATTGCTTTGCTGATCCGGCAGCTTCTGCAGCTTGTCTTGTTCCAGGTGCATAGGTGTTACCTTTCCTCTGGAGTGAACTAGGCAGGCCAAGAGAGGGATCATGCTGCATGGACAACACATGATCTCTATATTTTAGCCCAGGCTTTGTGCTATGGAGAGGCAATTACTCCATCCATGGCGAATTGGCCTTATCAGTCACATTCGCTACCGCGATGGGTAATAGTTATTATGCCTTTTTGAAGCACCAACTATCGTCTGTCAAGACGGCAAGGTGCCAATGAATGAGAACCACTGCTCTAAGCTCTTCTTCTGTGTGTGTGTGTGTATATATGTGTGTGTGTGTGTGTGTGTTTTCCCTTTTCTTTTCATCGTAGGCCCGCTCCGTGGCGAAGGTATTACGGACGCAGTTCGTGATCCCGCATACCCGCGTTCGAAACACATCTGCGAGCGATTTGGCAGCAGACCGTTTTGCGTTGGTTTTTTTTTTACGAATAGTATGGGTACCGGTCGTTCAGAAAGCAATGGCAAACTACTAAACGTAAATTTGTAAAGAGATCACAACAGAAAATATGCTGGTGTTGACTGCAGCGGCCTGTAAAATGATACGCAACTAACTTGTGCATATGTTTATAGTTATGATTATTCTGAACAGCCAAATCACAACCATGTTTCTACATTATGTTTACTGTTTACTCGTACTTTGTGAGACAGCTACAGTTTCAATTGTGAATACTTTTATATATGTTCAAGTTAATACTACACGGTGTAGTTTCGATTGTGAATATTTGTTACTATGTTGGTATTATTTATATTATTTCAGTATGTTTTAATTGTTCTGATGTAGGCATACGTTGATCAGATCAATGCTTTCAAAAATGCCAATGTTGGGCTGAAAGGTGTGGGCATACATAGCTGGTTCCCAGACTCCATCAAACCTGACATCACTCTTGTGAAGGTACGACTTGACTTGTGTAATGAATCATGTTATGCTTGTATTATATTTTGAAACTTTCTCTTACCGATTATAAATTCTCAATACGGTAATATATTTCCCATGTATTCATTGTTGTTTTATAGTTCGTGTTCTTTATCCTCAACGTGTGTACTGCTTCACAGACTACTATTGCTACTCTTGAGACAGACATTTAGACTCTCGTTTTGTTAAATTGATTATTAAAGACTACATTTGCTGATAGACCTTGCTGTTCACCTTATGTCATTGTACTTCCGCATAATCCTCTGAATTCTCTACAAAAACCTTATGATATTTTTTATGTGTATATTTTTGTTGTTGTTTTTTACTGATCGCTATGTTAATATATAAAAGATATGTGTTTATTATTTTTGTCTCCCCTATCTTATTCCATTGTTCATACATTTTATTTTTCATACAAGCCGTGCCTTTCATATGTTAACTTAATTGTGAAATCCTTGGCACTCAGTAGCACTGAGAATTGATAAGTTAGTTGCGTGTGCTTTACAAAATGTTGCAATCAATCCCAACATTTTGGGCTGTTTGGGATTTGCAAGGCAAGTTTACGTTCAGTAGTTTGCCATTGCTTTTGAGTATTGAGGTGTCAATATATTCACTCGTTTTGAATTTCTGAAACGTCGCTTCCCACAATCAGCTGTGAAGGGCAACGGTGGATTTCTTCAGCTAAAATGCAAAGTATTGTAAGTATTTAAGCCAAAGTATAATTCAGTTAGAACAAGAATTGCCATTGCGAAGGTAGCCTTTTGCAAAATGTAAAACATACTGACCAATAAAAAGATATCAATTGAAACAAGAAAAAGAGTGTTGAGGTGCTACATAGAACCTATACTTTTGTATGGATGTGAAGCGTGGACAATAAGCAGTCAAGCTGAAAAACAGCTGATGGCTGTGGAAATGTGGTTTCTGAGGAAAATGCAAAGAATATCATGGACAGACAGAAAAACCAATGAATAAGTCCTTAAAGAAACAAATGAAGATCGTAAACTGATTGGAGACATTAGACGTAGACAGTCAAAATTTGTTGGGTATGTTATGAGAAGAAATGAATTGGAGAACTTGGTGACAACTGGCAATATCGAAGGGAAGAGACCAAGGGGAAGACTGAGAAGTAAATAGCTGAATGGCTTAGCCACATGGCATGGTCGAGACAAGAACACGGAGCTGATCCACGACTCTGGTGATCGAGTGAGTTGGCAGAACATGACCACCCACGCTTACCGGCATGCACATGATGGATGGATATTTCAGTTATTCACTTATTAAGATATATAAATTGTGCAACATATTGTGTGTGACTTCAACGTTTAAATTCACTAAGTGAACATGTTTATTTAAAAAACCTTATATTTCCCACACTTCTCATTTTTAACACACATTTTCACATAGTTAAACAATATGTACCTATGTCTATGAAAAGTACACTATTAAAAAAGTAAATTCTGACAGAAAGGTGCTATATAAAGCAAGCTATCAGAAGGTGCCCGGATAGTGCAGTACTATTCAATGAGAGGAGAGAACGCGAAGAATGGTCCATTGAGAACGGCGGAAATCTAAGCACGGAGAGCGAGGAGTAATCAAAGAGAGGGTAGGACAAATTATAGAGATCTAGGAGACGTTAAAATAATATGGAGACGGGGGAGGAATATATGATACAAAGAGAGTGAGCCTAGAAGGAATTGATAGTGTATTAATCCACAACGTATGAGTTTCTAACAATGTAGGCTGGTAAATGTGCCGTAGAAATCCATGAATGGTTTAACGCTTCACCACATTTTAACCTATTTCAGTTATACATGTAACCTAACAACCTGGTCTCATCTCATCTCATCATGTTCCTCTTGTACCTTGCGGTGTCGAGGTGAAGTATACACAGCGGGAGAGTGCCCGCTTATTGGCTTCATGTATCGATATACCCATGGACTCTGTTATTACCTGCGTCCATCGTTTACGTGGTCGGCCTCTTCCTCAACCTGGTCAGTTGGACTAAAATGTTGACTTCTTGTCCTCGACTTGGGGGTGGGCCTGGGAGTAAGATACTATTACCTCTGAAGTCAGAATGGGTTCGCCTGATGGCCAGGGACGCGGGTAATAGAGATAGCTAATCCACACGCAAAAATCAGTCCAGTGCACTATATGTAGTAGCACGTGTATGGACTACTTTTCAGTTCAACGCAAGCGGACGCAAATTTAAAAAAAAAAAAAAAAATGATTGATACAAATAATATAACTATTATAACGAGAACTGACTAAATACATAATTCACATCGCATCGTTAACCGCTGTAATGATATTCATTATTTTCTTCCATTTGTTAACAGGCCCGTCTAGACAATCTGGCAGCTACAGGTCTTCCCCTCTGGATAACTCAGTTACATGTCGGAAGTGACAACGATCAAGACAGGGCTGACTGGTGAGGTTTTCTTCATCACATTGTCATTGTATTCGTTGGCAATAGAATCTTTTCCTTGAATGAGGTTACGTGTTATTGTGGTCTGCGACAATGTTGGTTTACATTTAACAGCATAATATTTATTTATCTAGAAAGGATTACTGGTTTAAAATCACCATAATTTATTTTATCTTAATAGAATCTGTAGTTTAAAACAAGTTAAGAATAACCATTAAGAATAGACCATTCGGGTCTACTTTAATTTTTAGTTTGAAACAAAGAAAAGGTCCCTTTTCCACGCCTTAAGGCGCAAAGAGCATACGGTGCTACAACATATATTTTCACAGACTAGTGGCTGATGTGTTCAGATTACGCGCCCGCCTTTACTTCCCAAAACATTTCCTAGTACCCATAATCGGGTTGATCGGCTAGCGCATTCACTTATTTTTTTAATACGTTCCGATTGTGATTTGAGCCCACCACCACTTGGCCGACAGACAGGCGTCTAGCCTCAACGCTACCACGACTCCAAATCTATAGATTAACAATAACATAATAATTCATCTTGACATAATATATAGTTTAACAATAATATAATTATTTATCTTGACTTAATCTATAGTTTAATAATAACATAAATATATATCTTTACATAACCTATAGTTTAACAATAATATAATTATTTATCTAGACATAATCTATAGTTAACAGTAACATAATTATTTATCTTGACAAACTCTATAATTTACATTACATTGGCACCTTGCCGTCTTGACAGAAGATAGTTTGTAAGGGATGGAGTTATTGCCTCTCCATAGCACAAAGCCTGGGCTAAAATATAGAGATCATGTGTTGTCCATGCAGCATGATCCCTCTCTCGGCCAGCCTAGTTCATTCCAGAGGAAATGTAACACCTCTACATCTGGAACAAGACAAGCTGCAGAAGCTGCCGGATCAGCAAAGCAATGCTCTAACTGTCTGCCTGTTGAAGCTTCGATCCTAGACCAGCCGCCAACCAAGGCTTAGGACCTGGTCTGCCCTGTCATGACACTTTGTCTTTTGGTTGCATTTCCTCGCACCAGGGTAAGGCTTGTTCACTCCCAATTGCGCTCTTCCGCCCGAAGCCGTTGGTGGCACAACGTGGGGTGTCGGGTTTGGTAAGCGCCGCCCAAGGTTCGGCGCTAACAGAAAACAGGTAGTACCGTCTGTCATCGGTAGCTCAGTCGTATCTGACTAAGACCTGACACAATAACAATATTAATAATGCTAATAGAAATACACAACATGTAGTAAGCTCACAACGGATAATGCCAACAATGAAATTATCAATAACTGAGCTTTTCTATATTTTAGCATCATTTGACAACCACTCAAGCAATGGAAACTGAATGGAAGAGTTGATGCTGTCTATAATTTAACAATAACATAATTCAATAACTTGACATAATCTATAGTTTTACAATAACATAATTATATATCTTGACTTAATTTATAGTTTAACAACAACATAATTATTTATCTTGACATAATCTATAGTTTAACAATAACATAATTATTTTCTAGACATAATCTATAATTTAACTGTCTATAAAGAAATAATTTTTTTAAAACTGTCGGTACGGTGTAATGCAGTGGGGTCTTGAGTCTTGAGTCTTGGGAATTAGGGCCACGTGGCTAGTGCAGTCTCTGCGAACTGTGCAGGTTAGGGTTTTCATTTTGCCCGAAGGATAATCTAGCATTTTAACCCCTCGGCCAACCACTTCTCTATAGTTTAACAATATCATAATTATTTATCTTGACATAATCTATAGTTTAACAATAACATAATTATTTATCTTGACATATCTATAGTCTAATAATAACATAATTATTTATCTTGACATAATATATAGTTTAACTATAATATAGTTACTTATTTTGGCAGAATCTATTCTTTACGTGAGAGCAACATTATTTAACTCGACGGAACCTCTAGTTTACTGTAACACTTAACCCTTTGAAAATAAAGTTCCTTCGTTTTTAATAAAAGTGAAGGTCTCTTTCATTCGCCTTGGGGTGTCTTGGGTATCTGGTGCTAGCACGATATCTTCATAGACAAATTGGCGCTCGAAGGGTGAGGTGGTCAAGATCATATCGGCTGTCTTTACCTCCCATTATATTTCTTTATTCCCCACGTTGGGTTAGGTGGACCTGGGAATCCAGGGCAGTGTTTAAACCACCCACCTCTGGGGATGGGTGGATGGGTAGGGCATGTATATGTGCCTGGGGTTGTGTTTGCGGTTGGGTGGGGGATGTGTGGGTGGATAGGGGATGGGTGGATGGTTGGGGTATGTGTCTCATAACATGGTAATATGCATTGTTTATGTTAGCAACATTCATTTGACAATGTCTTTTCCTATATGAATATATAATGCATTATTGATGAACGAAAGATGAGTGATTGGAAGGGCCGAATATAAGACTGGCCTGCGTGCCCAATTTGTTACCCTTTGAAAATA
>JACEFZ010004564.1:12500-128609 GCA_014155875.1 Cepaea nemoralis
CTGTCGAGTGTGATAATGCAGGAGAAGGTACACTTAAAATCTGGAGGCACCGGCACCCATTCCTTGCCGGGGTTGATACTGGTAAACTGCAGACCTGTCCGACGACATCTTCCGCCCGACCCATCCATGATTTGCCCCTCTTTAGCCTGTCACCCCTTTCTCTGAATACAGCGTCATGCAGAGGGTGCTGCTCATCTGCACTTATTTTTAAGTATGCACGAGCTCTCCAGATCTTGATCCTGTGTTCCATTGTCGGGAAGTCAAGGAGGTATCTCATTGCTACACAGCTGGTGTCTCTCGTGTTGCCCAAAATGATGCGCATGGCTTCGTTTTGTACCTTTTCAAGTCTTCCAATCTGTGTAGGGCTGACAGTGAGGATGGCCAGGGCATACTCGATGCGTGAAAGCACAAGTCCTTGGAACAGAAGTAATAGCAGTCTTTGCTCGATATTGGCAGTCGCCATGACTCTCATTGCTGCCAAACCTTTTCGAGCCTTCGTTATAACATAATCGGCATGATCTCTGAAGGACAGGCTACGATCAAGCCTCACGCCAAGATATGTCATTGACTGGGTTCTACTCAGAATGCTCCCATCCATTCTTACTGCCGGCAGGTCTGTTTTCACAATATGGTTGTTTAGTGAGAACCATGTAACCGTTGCCTTTGCAGGGTTGACAAGGGCATCGGCATCAGCACACCATGAGGAAATTCGATCTAGTTCACCCTGCATATAGTTGGCAACCGCCTGTCTATCTCGACCCTGTCGATACACGAGGATGTCGTCAACGAATGATAGAGTCCTACCCCTCCCATCCAACTGTTGTTCAGTGATCGGCACCGTATACACGTTGAATAGTACTGGTGACAGTGGTGAACCCTGCGGCAATCCTGGACATATCGTTATCGGCTCAGAAGACCAACTCCCGCATCTTAGCACCACCTTCCTTTGGAGTAGAACTGCAGCTATCCATCGTACAAGGTGAGGGTGCACTTTCAGCCTGAGGAGGGTTTGCATCAAGTGCTCGAAAGATACTCTGTTATATGCGTCCTCTAAGTCTATGGCGGCCGCACATGTCTCTTCTCTGACCTGAAATCCTTCGTAAACATCTTGAGCAAAGACCGCCGCATTCAGCCATGACTCTTTGTTGCGTCTGTATCCTCCAAGTGTGGGCAGGAAGCAGCCGAGCTGTTCCAAGTCCCAAGCAAGTCTGTGTGCTACAATTTTCTCCAGTAGCTTGCCAACAGTATTCTGCATCGTAATGATTCTGTAGCCGCTTATGTGGTATGTAGCTGGATGAGGAGCCATGTTGAATGTTTGCTATAGTGTCATTCTATTTAATGTGATATGTAGCTGGATGAGGAGCCATGTTGAATGTTTGCTATAGTGTCATTCTGTTTATTGTGGTATGTAGCTGGGTGTATAGGCGTGTGGCATGTTTACTATAGTGTCATTCTATTTAATGTGATATGTAGCTGGATGAGGAGCCATGTTGAATGTTTACTATAGTGTCATTCTATTTAATGTGATATGTAGCTGGATGAGGAGCCATGTTGAATGTTTGCTATAGTGTCATTCTGTTTATTGTGGTATGTAGCTGGGTGTATAGGCGTGTGGCATGTTTACTATAGTGTCATTCTATTTAATGTGATATGTAGCTGGATGAGGAGCCATGTTGAATGTTTACTATAGTGTCATTCTATTTAATGTGATATGTAGCTGGATGAGGAGCCATGTTGAATGTTTACTATAGTGTCATTCTATTTATTGTGGTATGTAGCTGGGTGTGTAGGCGTGTTGAATGTTTACTATAGTGTCCTTCTGTTTATTATTGTATGTAGCTAGGTATTTAGGTGTGGTGAACGTTTGATATAGTGTCATTCTGTTTATTTTGGTATGTACCTAGGTGAGGAGGCGTGTTGCAAGTTTGCTATAGTGTCATTATGTTTAATGTGGTGTATAGCTGAGTGTGTAGGCGTGTTAATTATTCGCTATGTTGCCATTCTGTTTATTGTGGTATGTAGCTGGGTGCGTAGGCATGGTTAATTTTTGCTATAGTGTCGTTCCTTTTATTGTGGTATGTAGCTTTGTGTGTAGACGTGTTGAATGTTTGTTTTAGTGTTATTTATTTTGTATTGTGATATGTAGCTAGGTGAGGAGGTGTGTTGAATATGTGCTATAGTGTCATTCTGTTTATTGTGTTATGTAGCTAGTTGATGAGGCGTGTTTAATATTTGCTATAGTGTCTTTCTGTTTATGGTCGTCTTTAGCTGGGTGAGAAAGCGCGTTGAATTTTTGCTATAACGTCATTCTGTTTTTTTGTTGTATGTAGCTAGGTGAGGCGGCGTGATTAATATTTTCTATAGAGTCATTATGTTTATTGTGGTATTATCTACGTGTGTACTCGTGTAGAATATTTTCTATAGTGTCATTATGTTTATTGTGATATGTAGCTGGATATGTAGACGTGAAGAATATTTGCTATAGTGTCAATTTGTTTATTGTGGTAAGTAGCTTAGTGCGTAGGTGTGTTGAATGTTTGCTATAGTGTCATTATGTTTATTCTGTTCTGTTTTTGGCTGTGTAGGCGTATTGAATATTTTTGCATTAGCGTCATTATGTTTATTTTGGTATGTAGAAATTTGAGGAGGCGTGGTTAATGTTTGCTATAGTGTCATTCTGTTTATTATTGTATCTAACTAGATGAGGAGGCCTTTTGAATGTTTTTATAGTGTCATTCTGTTAATTATGGTCTTGCTTGCTTGCTTGTGTTCGTTGGCTTGAGCTCCAACGCAGAGTCCTGTATGTCGGATGAAGGCATCCTGTTGTCCAACATCAGTGTGATGTCATACAGGACCTGAGGTTTGCGTGAGTATCCGTTGTCACATGTCTGGCTTATTGGTGTGCAGACTGGTGGTTCCTCGCCATACAGGCAGACACTCTCCGACTTCGGAGGAATCGGCGATCTTATTGACTTCAGCCAGGACCCCGAAGGGACCTGTTGCCCAGGACGTTCGGCGAGGACGCGTCAATAGGTCTTGGCCAGTATATAACCCGGCCCTGGTGCCTTGGAAACACCTCTGCGTCCCAATTATGGTCTGTAACTGGGTATGTTGGTGTGTTGAATGGTTGCTATAGAGTCATGCTGTTTATCGTGGTATGTAGTTGGATGAGGAGGCGTGTTGAATGTTTGCTATAGTGTCTTTCTGTTTATTGTTCTATATAGCTTGGTGTGTAGGCGTGTTAAATATTTGGTATAGTCTCATTCTATTTGTTGTGGTATGTAGCTAAGTGAGGAGGCGTGTTGAATGTTTGCTATAGTGTCATTATATTTATTGTTGTCTGTAGCTGGGTGTGTAGGCGTGTTGAATATTTGATATAATACCATTCTGTTTATTGTGGTATGTAGTTAGGTGAGGAGGCGTGTTGAATGTTTGCTATAATGGCTTTCTTTTTATTGTGGTTTGTAGTTGGCGGAGGCTGGCAAGCGGTACCAGCGTTTGATCAAACAAGACTGGAGCACACACGTGATACAATCTCTGACGTCAGGCACGTCTTTCAATGTCAGGGGCTTTCATGGAGACTATGCTGTGTCGGTGTACTACAAGGGGAAGCCCATACAGCGGACAACATTCACGTTAGAGAAAGCTGATAGATCTGTCACTGTCAACATTACAGGAACCGCAGGTCAGCGATGTGTTTACATAGTGAATGCATTTTGTGCTTTAATTATTAATTATTTAAATTAAAATTAATGTTTCCCCGTTGTAAATTTTAATAATGAAGACAGGAACCAGTGGCGGATTGGCCAGGGTGTCGGTTTACCCGATGGCAGGTGGGCATTGTAAAGTCCTGATCAAGTGGATTCCCGGAAACATGAATGGTCTTTTAGTGGCTTTGTCTCCTGGCAACCATTGTGTTTACAACCAACCCGCCGCTGACAGTAAACAATATATTGCACAATGTATTGAGTGCAGATTTCGCTGCATTTCGACAGTCGCATCATCATCATCAAGTGTCATGCAGGCTGGCGCAAGCGTTTATGTCTCTCCAGAGATCCCGGTCTTTGGTGTTCTGGATCAACTCTGCTGATGATATTTCTCCATATCACCGTCTTAGTCCATCCAGCATCATTTCTCTTGGTCTGCCCCTGCCTCTCTTCCTCTTAATCTTTCCAGATGTCACGACATAAAAATTATTTGCTGTTTGCTTTCCAAGAAACTGTTATTTGCGAAAATAGCTGAACTACTCTGTTGTGTGTCCACCTTGAAGTTGTAGAGTGGCTGTTTTCTTTCAGTGACCCTTAAGAGCTATGCCAACGGTAGCGTGGCTACTGGTAGGGTCTCCTATGTCGGACACGTTAATGGATACGAAGATAGACACAAGGATGCTATATTGTAATTTGACTAGGGGAGGTACAAGGCTAGAAAAAACAAACACAACCAACTGCTTGTCAGAGTCAGATTACTGAGCCACTGGCTAGATGACACGGTGCAACGTAAATTACTTTGTGATGACGAGGAAGCAAACTAAAGCTTATCCCGATGAGCCACGCCAGATCAAGTACCTGTATCGTTCATATCCCGCTTACACACATCTTTTTACTTTAGTAGTGGCCGACTCCGAGATAAGATATTTTACCCATCTGTAATTCACCCCCCCCCCCAAAAAAAAAATATGTCATTTGATATTCTACCATTGTCCGTCCATCATCCTAAGGGTCATACCAATATAAATCTACGAAGACTGATCATGGAACAAACCGCCACACTACCCAATCTTTCCAATACTTCGGTATTTGTGATCTTATCTTGACACTGAATTTCAAGTAAATTTCGTAGACACTTTATATGAAAGCTATTTCAACGTTTCTCTTGGTGTGAGTAAGTTGACCAGATGTCACTGCCATAGAGAAGAGTACTAAAGGCTTGATAGACCAGGACTTTTGTATTGAAAGTGAGTTTTCTGTTCTTCCATGCTCCCTTTGTTGATCTGTTCATTGTTGTTGCTGCCTTACCAAATCTGATTTCGATTTCCTGATCTAGGGATAATTTATTGTTGACTCTCCGATCCTATATATGTAAAATGGTAAACTATCTTACGCTCTGCATTGTGAAAAAAGATTGATGGCACCCCATTTGTACCTTGCATCATATCTCTGTCTTTATTTTTCTAATTGTTAATCCAAATTCATAACAGGCATTGCAAAATGCAAAATGCAGACTTAAAAGTGACTGAAAAGTTCTTTGAACATCGCTGTTAAACAATTTTTACATTTTAAATTACTTTAAATTTAACGTATTTATTTTTTTTTTTTTAAATTTTACATGACCTTGCTGTACCTCCCAGGTCTACGAAGTAAAATGAGTATTTGGCGTGCTGCTGCTCATATCATCTACCTAGTGTAGATGAGCCTATAACACTATGGGATTAGCACCATATACCCAATACGCATCAAGGCGTGGAAATGTCCCTTTAGTTTATTTCCTTCCGTTATCCCACTTCTGTTCTCTGTTAATATTTGATTCTTGTAGAACATGCAACATAAATATTATATTTATTGTCTTTGTTTTCTTCACGTTCCCACTGACAATAAAAACCATTGTTGTTTTCCAATATGTTTCTACCAGAAATTCAGCTGCCACCTGTTGTTGATCCATTCGCACCTCAAGACATTGAAATTGCTACATCAAGCTTGAACCTGCAGACCCTGGGTCATGCCACATCCACGTCACAGTCTCAGCAACTCCAGTGCGTTTCTCGAAGATCACCAGTGTCTGAAGTGGGCGATGAGAAGTCAGCCACCGTAAGCTGCAATTCAGGGGAGGTACTTACAGGATGCTCCAGCTTTTCTACTGTAAGTCTTGTGTTTTATTTTGATATATCTTGTTCCTAATGACGCTATTTTCATCACTAAACATATAGAAAGGTCGTTTATTGTCAAGTATTATACAGTTGATTTCATTATATTGCGGTAAAACTGTGGTCATCAGCATCAAAATATTCCACTTTTGCCGCAGAGCGTCGTGAGGAGGAATAACTAACGTTTCAGTGCCCGATGTGTGGCACTGGATATTGTCATTCCGTGTAAACTATGATCAAAGAAAGAATAAACGCTGTCCCGTGCAATGATAGCTATAGTTGGTATAGGTCTCCGTTGCACGCATGATCTGCCTTATCTGACAAAATTCAGAATACAAATACTAATATTTCATGCAGCAACATGTGGGTGCGAATTTAAATATTTAAGGGGTCAACTAAAACGCACATATCCGCCTTTGAATATACATACTTAAGAGTATCCAACATGCATTGGACGGGACACAGAACAATCAGATCTATCCAAGAAGAGCTCAATATTACACAAGGATGGCTGTTACAGCTGTGGGATGTGGAATTTAGTATATGAGAATATTTGCTTGTTTTGTGTCTAGTTGATCCCTAATGGGGATTATTTTAGATTCTCACTCATTTCACCACTTGAGGTGATCATGGAATTCTACTATAAACACAAGAAGGAAAATACTTCACTTCTGTATATAACTGTGTCTATGCGTACTTATCCATTCCCACTAAATCACCTGCTAATTTGTATACAGTGTTAGAGGGCATTGATTGTTTACAACATATATAACAACCACTGTTGAACAAACATCAACAAGCAATTGACGTAAACATCAACAATTGGACAAACAGTTCAGGCATTAAATCAAGATCTGATTAGACATATAGATAAATATAATGACCATATTGAAATTCAGGAACAGGCATGGAATGATATACAATATCATAAACACAGTACAATGTGATAATCCCATTGTCCCAAAAACAATACAATCATATTCATGTATTCAACCAAAACAACAAACATTATTTGGTTATACCTATAATTGAAAAAAAGCACAGACCTTACCAAACCATAGCATGAAAAGAACCATACATAATGCACAGTTAGTACTAATAATTAAACTAATTATTAAATGTTTAGTCCTTTTCCTTAGGTGTTGCTGTCGGTTATTCTTCTCCAGTGCGACGCAGATAATGTCCATATTTATACGAGGACAGAAATAAATGTACTCACAGTCTTTTCTACTTAAATTATGGCCACTGACATTGGCTGGTGAATATTTTATAATCCATGATTTCGGAAATAGAAATATCACACACGCACATAATCCCCTCCATGGGGCTAGATTTTACGAATACTCTGTTGCAAGTAGGCTCGGTGTCCTTGTGAAATTGAGGCCTAAGTTGGTCAAACTATTAGAAATTCCACTTAAGCTTTGGCAGAAGTCCTTCCTTATATCACCATATCCGATGAAAAGTTGACGGCCATTCAGCTGCTCGGCTTCTGATATCCGAATCCCAATTATGTACACGCGGATTTTGCACACACATAGTCACTAGTCTATAACCCATTCCACACTTGATGATGACATTTAGGCTGATATGGGACCAGCAAAGACTTATTCGTTACTATCCAGTCCAGTTTGGGAACATATAATGCTGAGAGTCATTCATTGCTTTCATCTGGGACTATGTCCAGGATTGTTCTGCACAGGCATGGAACTGGAGAATATTAATTCCAACACACAAACTGGGAGTCACAAACAATCAAATGATTCTTGTTGTTGCATGCGTAGAGGTATTTACTCCGCTAGCTTCTTTCATATGGTCCTCCTGAAGGTGTGCCGGTCTGAGACCTGGAGTTGATCTGGCTTAGTTCAGGGTATTTCATAATTGGAACCTTGAGGTAATCTTGCTTATTTCATGGTGTAGTTCAGTTGGTGTTCATATGGTGTTCAGTTGGGTTTCAGTTGGTGTTTCAATGGGTTATTTCATGGCCTTTCAGTGTCTTCCCATTGACGCTCGTAATTAGGACCTGGTGTTGACTTTGCTGCTATATGACTAGTTGAAGGAGAATACTTTTTAGTATTCTTTAAACTTTGGAATCCAACAGGCAGGTGGAGGGTTCTCACTGCTGTTAGTTTTATTAAACTTGTAGGACTGTCCCGTAGTTTCGTTGACCTCGCTGATTGATGATGCTTTATGTGGTATCTCCCAGAAGTAAATCAGGTTGTAATTTTTGTATCAGTGTACTAGATATATCCGTGTCGACATTCTGATAAGGAAGTCCGTCCTGGGTATTCTGACAGAAGTCGGAATATCAATCGCATAGTGTCGATCATCTTCGTCCATGACTTTCGCTGGCTAAGGCAGCTAATAAGTGCAGCAGTCAACATTTACTTGTTGGTCAAGATTGTGTTTAGGACAATTTTCTATTTGTCACTTATACCGGCTGTTAACCCAGGATCCGATTTTGTGATAACATCCAAAAACCACCACCTGCTACTCTCTATCGCTAAGGCTCCAGAGATTGATGTTTTAGGGCTAAAATTGCTCTCCCCCGTGCAGGGAGGCTGACGTGTGCGTCTTTTGTTCTCTGAATGAATGGCTACTAATCCCTTTGTTCAGTCTAGCGCCCGTCTTGGTCAGGTATTTTACCAATCTTTGTGCTTGGATTTAAACTAGGGTCACCTAAATTTGGCTGTCCCGCGGGTCAGTCTAACACTGTTTTCTTCCCCCAAAAGTAAGGTACTTAAACAATAAATATTAGAGATTTGTATTTTTAAAGCGTTAATACTAGGGGATTTGTAGAGACGTTTTAATATACTACAACAACAAAAACACATTTGAGGTAAACAAAATTAGTCTGGACATTTAAGAAGACATAAAGGTCTAAAGGTCTAGAAAACATAATATGTAGGAAAATGTACCGGGAAGACGGATAAGAATACCACAAAGTAGATGGATTCAAGAAACGATAGATAACTGACACCTGACAACAACAACAACAACAACAACAACAGAGGCAGGACATCCGACCTATGATAGAGATATTCCACAAGACTAGTAAGTGGGCGAATTCCTACATAAAACAATCCAAAGGATAATGCACATGACCTGTTGTTTTATTAGAGTCGCGGTTGAGCAATAACAAATGTCGTTAACTGTTTATCTATGCAAATCCTTCTCGAGACGGGGATAATTTTGTCTAACCATATAGCACACGAATCGGCCCAGCCTCATTAAATGTATACCACATAAATGTTTGGTGCGTTAAAGGCAGACAGTATGATACTGACCATACCTAATATCGATTATCTGGAAATGTATGATTAGCACAACATTCCCAATGGGAGCCACTGTAACACAGCAACTAGCATCCTTCCTGGTGGCCATGTGTTCCAATCCCCTTCGATGTGGATTATAAACAAATATTAATCTAGCTCCCAAGTCTACGCAGCCTACAATTTATAACTGTTCAGAGAAGTAAAGGCGTCCGGCGTCAGATTGACATCACCCATCGAGGGCGCTTGGTATATAGAAACATGAGACTAGCACCACAACCTCAAATATACCTGCAGGCGTGTACAGGGATACTTGTCTTGTGCTCACAGTATCCCAAATATACAACATGACATTGACACGAGGTCTATATTCTCCACTAACTTGCTGTTGTATACCTTCAATCTTTCTTCAGAACAATGACTGGCGTCGAGATGGTGAGCAAGTGTCTTTCTTAAATGGGAAAGCTACTTGTACAGCATTCAATGGATATTATTCTTCTGCTGGTAGGTAGATCAAATGCCAAAAATTCCATCTCCAGTGTTTATGCAAACAGGGGAGTCTGTCCACCCTTCTAGCTTTTAATTGCGATAGATTGTGTCTGTTGCTATTTCAGATAGTACGAGTTTTATTTGTTTAATTGTGTCTCTCGAAAACTATGATATTCATATCATTATTTCAACCGTGATAGGGATATACAGTGGTATACCTCATATCGTGTACAAATTTGCGTATTGCAGTATAAAGAAATAGATTAATAAAACAGATGTTCATCATCTTGCAGCAATGACTATCGAGTAGCACAGGAAATACTACCTCAATAACTAGCTGTATTGAATGGAATCCCATTTTTACATTACATTGATATTATATATGAGGCTGGGGGGGGGGGGGGCTACCTACAACTGAAAACCCCATAGCACGAGTCTGCTGTGGGTGTGTGAAGTGTTAGACCCATCACATTTTGTAGTCTGAGTGCATGAGGAATATGTAGCCAGTCTTTCCCTCCCGAAGTCAACGATGAGAGATGACATGAAACACTTTGTCCGACAGCGCACCTGCCATTGTCAGCGTAGTGGTCTAGGGGATCACGCGGCATATATCTTTCTTAAATAAATATTCAGTCCGTCCAGAAATTGTGGTATTTAGCAGGTCAAGCGTCCCAGTACACTTGTTCCTGATGTGAGGTACTGTCGGCATTTGGAGGTGACAGATTCGAATCCCTGTCGGTAACTGTAACTGTCCATGTGGTGGGGGATCTGATTACTGAGTCTTCCATCATGACACACCTACTGTCCACGTTCGGAATTGTGGAATGAGATGATGATGGTGAGATGACTGATTGGTGTGAGTGCACCATAATTGCAGACCATTTTTCTTACCAGTTCTCTGTGTTGGTTGACATAATTACACAGAAATATCAATTGGGGAACCATTTGAGGCCACCAAGACAGTTCATATGAAAGTCACGTGTATTGTTAGGCATTCACAGAGGTAGAAGAAAGAGGTAGGAATTCATGGACCCACTAGACATCATAACATTCACAGTTATAACAATACATGTGTGTTTGTTTATGGATGACATAATACACTTTTATTTTTGGCTTCTGTTATTAAACTCTTCTTATGTCTGATTTGATTTAGCCTTTGCTTTATCAGTGTTGTTGTTGTTGTTGTTGTTGTTGTTGTTGTTGTTGTTGTTGTTGTTGTTGTTGTTGTTGTTGTTGTTGTTGTTGTTGTTGTTGTTGTTGTTATCATCCACTACCTGTATGCATGAGAAGTTCATACTATTAATATATTCAACATAAAACATCTCCATCAATTACATGAATGTATGGTAATTTCAGACTATTAATATAATCAACATATAACATCTCAATCCATTACTTGTATGCATAAACATTTCAGACTATTAATATAATCAACATATAACATCTCAATCCATTACTTGTATGCATAAACATTTCAGACTATTAATATAATCAACATATAACATCTCAATCCATTACTTGTATGCATAAACATTTCAGACTATTAATATAATCAACATATAACATCTCAATCCATTACTTGTATGCATAAACATTTCAGACTATTAATATAATCAACATATAACATCTCAATCCATTACTTGTATGCATAAACATTTCAGACTATTAATATAATCAACATATAACATCTCAATCCATTACTTGTATGCATAAACATTTCAGACTATTAATATAATCAACATATAACATCTCAATCCATTACTTGTATGCATAAACATTTCAGACTATTAATATAATCAACATATAACATCTCATCCATTACTTGTATGCATAAACATTTCAGACTATTAATATAATCAACATATAACATCTCAATCCGCTACTTATTTCCAGCCATTAACGTTATCAACATATAATATCTCCAGCCATTACTTGCATGTATAGGAAATTAAGCTATTATTATAATCAACAAATAACATCTCTAGCCATTACTTGCATGTATGGGGAATTTCAAGCTATTATTATAATCAACACATAACATCTCCATCCATTGTATGGTGAATATCAAACTGTTATTATCCTCAACACATAACATCTTCATCCATCCATTACTTGTCCACCAGGTGTCCAGGCTGAAGCGCGCTGCTGCAGTCTCAGAAGTCTCCAGTGCCGCTACAGAACTGCCGGCCCGTCTGGCACTGGAGAGCGGATGAGATCATCGTTCCATGCGGAGACAATGAATACCCACTTGGTAAGAGTTGCTTCTCACAGAATGGCGTGTAAATCTCCAAATGCTTATTATAACAATAGGGGTTTCAAGCAAATATTAACATACATAATCTGTCAATCCAACTGTATCATAAACATTCAGCAATAAATGCAACATATAACACTCAATCCATTACTTGTATGCATAAACATTTCAGACTATTAATATAATCAACATATAACATCTCAATCCATTACTTGTATGCATAAACATTTCAGACTATTAATATAATCAACATATAACATCTCAATCCATTACTTGTATGCATAAACATTTCAGACTATTAATATAATCAACATATAACATCTCAATCCATTACTTGTATGCATAAACATTTCAGACTATTAATATAATCAACATATAACATCTCAATCCATTACTTGTATGCATAACATTTCAGACTATTAATATAATCAACATATAACATCTCAATCCATTACTTGTATGCATAAACATTTCAGACTATTAATATAATCAACATATAACATCTCAATCCATTACTTGTATGCATAAACATTTCAGACTATTAATATAATCAACATATAACATCTCAATCCATTACTTGTATGCATAAACATTTCAGACTATTAATATAATCAACATATAACATCTCAATCCATTACTTGTATGCATAAACATTTCAGACTATTAATATAATCAACATATAACATCTCAATCCATTACTTGTATGCATAAACATTTCAGACTATTAATATAATCAACATATAACATCTCAATCCATTACTTGTATGCATAAACATTTCAGACTATTAATATAATCAACATATAACATCTCAATCCACTACTTATTTCCAGCAATTAACGTTATCAACATATAATATCTCCAGCCATTACTTGCATGTATAGGAAATTAAGCTATTATTATAATCAACAAATAACATCTCTAGCCATTACTTGCATGTATGGGGAATTTCAAGCTATTATTATAATCAACACATAACATCTCCATCCATTGTATGGGGAATATCAAACTGTTATTATCCTCAACACATAACATCTTCATCCATCCATTACTTGTCCACCAGGTGTCCAGGCTGAAGCGCGCTGCTGCAGTCTCAGAAGTCTCCAGTGCCGCTACAGAACTGCCGGCCCGTCTGGCACTGGAGAGCGGGATGAGATCATCGTTCCATGCGGAGACAATGAATACCCACTTGGTAAGAGTTGCTTCTCACAGAATGGCGTGTAGATCTCCAAGAATGCTTATTATAAACCAATAGGGGTTTCAAGCAAATATTAGTTGTAGGCGGGGTATCTGGCCGAGAGATTAGCATGCCCGCCTGTTGCGGCTAATGGTGCATGTTCTATTCCTCGATAAGGTTGTGTAATGTTATATTTCGGAGGTGAGATACAAATGCAGTCCTGTCCACGGCGTGGCAACTGCCTCATCATCATCATGTGCCATGCCAATAAACGATGGCGGCAATGTTTCGCCATCTTACATGATGACCAGAGTCGTGGATCAGATTTGTGTTCTTGTCTCGACCATGCCACGTGGCCAAGACATCCAGATATTTACTTCTCTGTCTTCCATAATTTCTTTACCCCTCAATCTTGCCAGTTGTCACCATCTCTTCTTCTTGTAACGTGTTCGAAAAATGTTGACTATCTACGTCTCATGTCCCTAATCAATTTACGGTTTTAATTTGTTTCTTGTAGGACTTTCTCATTGTTTTTTTTTTTGTCCATGGTATTCTTTTTTTCCTCACAAACCACTGCCATTAGATGTTTTATTTTTAGTTTGACTGCTCATTGTCCACGCTTCACATCCATAACAAAGTACAGGTTTTACGTAGCTCCTTCAACACTCTTTACTCGTTGCAATTGACATTTTTAAGTATGTTTTCAATCTTCGTCAGCATGTTTTTTCTTCTTGCAAAATGATACCTTCGCCATAGCGATTATTGTTCTAATTTCGCCAAGGCATCTCCCATCAGATGTTATGGCTCTTCCTAGATAGTTGCACCGATTCACTTGTTTAAGTATGTCTCCATTCACCCGTATATTTCATTGTGGTATTTCTTTCTTCCCCGTGAAGAACATTTATTTGGTAAAACCTATTCCTGCAGAAATCATCAATGGTGAAATTGCAGTAACGGTAGTTGTTTTATATAATGCTTACATGTTACAATAACATATTAATCCAGTATCATGGTTGAAATGTGTTGAACTGCAGTTAAGCGATCAAAATATATTAATTAATTAAATAACAAGGGAGAGTAGAATTGGTAAGCTTCACAGGAACAAATCATAAGTGACAGGATGGACGCTGAATTTTCAGCCATCGTAGGCACACACACACACACACACGCACATGCACACACACACACACACACACACACACACACACACACACAGTGATTCAATTGTATTTTAAGAAACTACAAAAAGGTCAAAGCTTTTACACCGAGTGTTCTGGCGGCATCGAAATCCTAAGGCATATTAATCCACAGTATCTTCTTCTGCTGCATTCATCCGGAGAGTGTGTGTGTGTGTGTGTGTGTGCTGTGTGTGTGCGTGCGTGCGTGTGTGTGTGTGTGTGTGTTTTTCAGACGTAATTGCGGTGTGTTTCGTTATGCACCCTTGGGCCAAACCCTTAGGCCAACCCATCCGATTTTAGCGGGCGTTTTTTTTTTAAAACCTGGTTAGCCGTCCTGGGGGACTCTCACTGTTGTGGTGCCGGTCAGCCCTCAAGGGAATGCAGGGGCAGTCCATGGGCACTTTACCGCGGCTCAATGAGGCTTCCATAATTGCAGAGCCGATACATAGCTCTCTGGTACCGGGCTCACCCAAGGAATCGCCACGCCCTGCAAATACTTGCTTTAATTCTTCACTTCCATGTAGTGGGTATTTCGTTCGCCACTTGCCGCTCCCGACACAAGTCAGGAACGGCCAGTCTGCAGACGACTTTCACTGAGCAAGCTTTCGCTTCAGACTTCCACGTAATGGATTCGCTAGCCAAGCGATCCATTTCGTGTTAATGACACGTTTTTCCACCTTTGACTACGCTCACTCAATGAGTTTAAATACAGACTTGTATCGTAACCATTGAGTGTGACTGGGACGCTTGTTCCACCTTTAGTAACGCTTACGAGGTAGACTGCATGTGCTGCCGGATTAGCATCTCACCACATTTCAGCAGCGAGCGAGTAACGGCCAGGCCCTCTCATCCGTAGAACAAGTGCCTGGACTAAGCATGTAGCAGACTTAGCATCCCACATCCATTCTGCAGTGGGTGAGTATCGGCCTGGCTCTCACATACGGGGGATAATGACTTAGAGCGTTCAGTCATATCATCTCAGCTGAGAGCCGTAGAATAAGTGTCTGGACAAAGAATGTAGTGGCATCGTGCTCCTGATTCGGACTTTGACTGCCTGTCCTCAGTCTACCTGCAAGGCAGCAGGTGTGTGTCTCTCTTGGTCTAGTTCCTATCCCTTGGACTGTCCGACATGGTCGACATAGCTCTTGGGGTCATTGGAACACGCAAGCCCCTCTACCACGACAAGAGACACGTCAGGGGGGAATCCACAGTTTGATTTGTTCACCTAGTTGTCAGTTGAAAACATGTGACTTTTTGCAGTATCTTAGTGTAGTTGTATCGGTGTGTTTGTGTTTATGTGTGCTGAAGAAGGCTTCCTAGCCGCAGCGTTAATTATGTCACTGTTGTTTTTTTTTTTTTTTTTTTTTTGGTGTTTCTACTAAATCTGATGAATTTGCACTTTAGGATGTTGTGTAGTTACTCAGAAAATTACAATCAACAACAAAGCCAATCCAAGTAAAGGCAATCAGAAGACGTATACTGGCTAAGCAGTGTTAAGTGTTAGATTTTCATATATTCTAGGTCACGACTTGATGAGATGGTCAGTTCTCTTCCTCGTCACATTGCTTCTCTGGCAGTTCACAGATAATCACGGCAATTATCCTGCATTTATTTGATGAGAACAAAGTTGACCCCAAAGCAGTGCTGGACGGAGAACAATCCTGTCACTGCTGGGTATTGAACACAGACTACTGTCTTAGTCAGCAAGTGCACTAACCACTATGCACCGCAGCTCCAGCACCGACATTACATAGAATTATGAAATCATGCAGGCCTATGATCTAATGGGAGAAAACGGGTAGAGGAAGAAAAGGAATAAGATTCTCTCATGACAAACTGCCGTATTGGTGAAAAGTATTAGGCCCATGCATATGCTACTTTACATCACTACACGTTAGGCGGCTAATTATCTTACTCCTCATAACTGTCTCCATAAAAAAGACATCCATTATACAATGCAGGGTTGACACATCCCCACATCAAATACCCACATCATATACCCACAGCAGGTTCTCTGTGGCGAGCCGTGGTAGCGTAGTGGCTAGTGATGGTCGGTAAACATCCAGCTCTACTATTACAAATGTGTGAGTTGTGTGTCAGTACACGTAAACCCAATGCGCCACAATGCTGCCACCTGTCTACTGAGATAACGATTGTAGTCAGCTTTGATTTAGTAGATGAGCTACATATCTACTGAGATAACGATTGTAGTCAGCTTTGATGTAGTAGATGAGCTACATATCTACTAAGATAACGATTGTAGTCAGCTTTAATGTAGTAGATGAGCTACATATCTACTGAGATAACGATTGTAGTCAGCTTTGATGTAGCACGTTTCATACACCCAGTGTCACGATTGGCTACAATAATTATTGTTACCCAGATACTCTTCTGTTTCTATCAATTTTAGGTTGTGGTACATGGACGTTTGAACCTGAATCTGCTGGCACAATTTTCGCAGGTTCTTTCTGTGTAGGGCAGAATGATGATCCGGTTGTTGGTGAGTACTGTAGATAGTCTACGCTGATTAGGTAGCGGACGCGTTTGTGTAGCGATTATGCATTATTTTGATAGTGGCGTGAGCACGGTCGAATGAGAGATCGATGCCCGAGAATGACGTTTGCTATGGGAGGGAAAGACTGGTGAACTAGTTCTCCGTGCACTCACATCTATAAAATGTGATGGTCCTAGCACATCACATACCCACATCAAAAACCCACATCAAATACCCACATCAAATACCCATATCAAACATCCAGATCAAACACTCACATCAAATACCTACATCAAATACCCACATCAAATACCCACATCAAATACCCACATCAAATACCCACATCAAATACCCACATCGCATACCCACATCAAACACCAACATCAAATACTCACATCAAATTACCGCATCAAATACCCACACAAATTACCCACATCAAATACCCACATCAACTACCCACATCATATACCCACAGCAGGTTCTCTGTGGCGAGCCGTGGTAGCGTAGTGGTTAGACGCTGGCCTACCAGTCTCAGGTAGCGCAGTGGCAAGACGCTGGCCTGCCAGTCTCTGGTAGAGTAGTAGCTAGACGCTGGCCTGCCAGTCTATGATAGAGTAGTAGCTAGACGCTGGCCTGCCAGTCTATGGTAGAGTAGTAGCTAGACGCTGGCCTGCCAGTCTATGGTAGAGTAGTGGCTAGACGCTGGCCTGCCAGTCTATGGTAGAGTAGTAGCTAGACGCTGGCCTGCCAGTATATGGTAGAGTAGTGGCTAGATGCTGGCCTGCCAGTCTATGGTAGAGTAGTAGCTAGACGCTGGCCTGCCAGTCTATGGTAGAGTAGTAGCTAGAAGCTGGCCTGCCAGTCTATGGTAGAGTAGTAGCTAGACGCTGGTCTGCCAGTCTATGGTAGAGTAGTGGCTAGATGCTGGCCTGCCAGTCTATGGTAGAGTAGTAGCTAGACGCAGGCCTGCCAGTCTATGGTAGAGTAGTAGCTAGACGCTGGCCTGCCAGTCTATGGTAGAGTAGTAGCTAGACGCTGGCCTGCCAGTCTATGGTAGAGTAGTAGCTAGACGCTGGCCTGCCAGTCTCTGGTTGCGTAGTAGCTAGACGCTGGCCCGCCAGTCTCTGGTTGCGTAATAGCTAGACGCTGGCCTGCCAGTCTCTGGTTGCGTAGTAGCTAGACGCTGGCCTGTCAGTCTTTGGTATCGTAGTTGCTGGACGCTGGCCTGTCAGTCTTTGGTATCGTAGTGGCTAGACACTAGCCTGCCAGTCTCTGGTAGCGTAGTGACTAGACGCTGCCTGCTAGCTGGTGGTAGCGTAGTGGCTAGACGCTGGCCTGCCAACTGGTGGTAGCGTAGTGGCTAGACGCTGGCCTGCAGTCTCTGGTTGCGCAGTGGCTAGATGCTGGTCTGTCCATCTCTATTAGCGTAGTGGCTAGACGCTGGCCTGCCAGTCTCTGGTTGCGCAGTGGCTAGATGCTGATCTGTCCATCTCTATTAGCGTAGTGGCTGGACGCTGGCCTGCCAGTCTCTGGTAGCTCAGTGGCTAGATGCTGGTCTGTCAGTCTCTATTAGTGTAGTGGTTAGACGCTGGCCTGCCAGTCGGTGGTCGTGGGTTCCGTCCGCATCGAGCCGGAATCGGATTTCTAAAACTGATCTGGGCTCCCGGGTTGCCCCAGGCTAAAATAGATACCAAGAAATATGGGTCTAGCACCATATACCCAATGTGTCTGACAGCGTGTAAAAGGTTGGAAATCACACACAGCACGAAGTAAAGCCACCGCCCTGGCAACATTACTAGAGGGAAATCACACACAACACGAGGTAAAGCCACCGCCCTGGCAACATTGCTAGAGGGAAATCACACACAGCACGAGGTAAAGCCACCGCCTTGGCAACATTGCTAGAGGGAAATCACACACAACACGAGGTAAAGCCACCGCCCTGGCAACATTACTAGAGGGAAATCACACACAGCACGAGGTAAATCCACCGCCCTTGCAACATTACTAGAGGGAAATCACACACAGCATGAGGTAAAGCCACCACCCTAGCAACATTGCTAGAGGGAAATCACACACAGTATGAGGTAAAGCCATCACCCTAGCAAAGTTGCTAGAGGGAAATCACACATAGCACGAGGTAAAGCTACCGCACTGGCAACATTGCTAGAGGGAAATCACATACAGCATGAGGTAAAGCCACCGCCCTTGCAACATTGCTAGAGGGAAATCACACACAACACGAGGTAAAGACACCGCCCCTGCAACATTGCTAGAGGAAAATCATCATCAGCACGAGGTAAAGACACCGCGCCTGCAACATTGCTAGGGGGAAATCGTCATCAGCACCATCATGTGTAGTGCCCAGTGGCGTAGGCGTTTATCTCCCTCCAGAGATCTCGGTACCTGGTGATGTGGATTAGTTATGTTGGCAGTATTCCTCCAGTTATCGCTTGAGACCATCCAGTGTTTTTTTTTTCTGTTGACCTGCCTCTGCCTCTTCCACCGCTGATCTTTCCAGTTGTCACAATGTTCTCCAATGCCTCTCCTCTCATTACATGACCAATGAACACAGTTTGTATCTGACTTATAATTGCGTATAATGTTCTACTTTCACTAGCTTCTTCTGGGCAATTGCTTCTTACTCTTCTACATAACCGTTGCCTCCAAACTGTTCCTTATGTGTTCGTTCACATTCCAAGATTCACTGCCGTACAGCAGATAGGGTTCCATACATAATTCAGTACTCTGTGACATAAAATGGAAGTGACTTATTATATCAGATATTTTCCATCTTTTGAAATGCTGCATTTGCTGGCACTATTCTGCTCTAAATCTGTGTATTTTCCATCAAATGTTATGACTGCTCCGAAATATTTGTATTTATTGACTTCAATATGTCAATACTGTCTTCTGCATAAACCCGCTCCGTGGCGACGTGACTATGGACGCAGTTCGTAATCCCGCATACCGCATTCGAAACACAGCTGCGAGCAATTTGACAGCAGACCGCCTTGCATTAGGTTTTTATAAAATGGTATGGTTGCCGGTCGTTCAGAAAGCAATCGCAAACTACTGAACGTATACTTGCCATGAGACCACAAATAGCCAAACAATTCTGGCGTTGACTGCGACATCCTGTAAATGATAAGAAACTGACTTTAATTTCTGAATAAAGCAGATTGTTTATATTATAACCTCCAGTTTGTATTATGGTCTATCTTTGATCCCTTGTAACAGAGTTAAGAATAGGAAGAAGGGGCAACGAGGTGTGCATAGTCAATAGGGAAGTAGGGCACGGTCAAGCACCATAATATGGGGTAGTTAGGGTGGGTCGTCCTATGACGAGCATTGTAGAAACAAGGTTAGTTGTGAACGACCCATCCTTCGATATGGACGTATGATTTAGTTGGGCAACATCTGGCTTGATTCTGAATAAAGTAATATGAAGCCAGAACCGTCTTGGAGTTATTGATAGTTCACCGTTACTTCGCTGTACTGTTACAGTACAGAAATGTTGCCCAGACCAGGATAAACAACTTCAATTGTCGCGGTACATAGCGGAGGTACTGGGCCACTATATTTGATACAGCCACTACTTCATCTAGCGTTTGTGGGGAAAATGCGGTGCCTCTGAAACATTAGCACGTTATCAGATCTTTGCTGAACGGACTTCAAGAAGTTTCCAAAATGCCGACCTTAACTGGCAGTGGAACAGATCAACCTTCAATATCTTCATGCGGTTGTGAAGTCCGCTTTGCTGAATCAGTTTAATATCTTCATGCGGTTGTGAAGTCCGCTTTGCTAAATCAGTTCAATATCTTCATGCGGTTGTGAAGCCCGCTTCGAGCCTTATCGAGCCTTATCGAGCCTTATCGAGCCTTATCGATCTTTACGGGGTCGTGAAGCCGCCCCCGTTAATCGCTGTCAAGTCTCCGGGCTCTGTTTGTGTGAGAGAGCCGCTATCAAGTCTCCGCCGGGCTCTGTCGTATGTGAGAGCCGCTTTGTCAAGTCAGTAAGTCGCTACCTGTGTTATCGTTTGTCGTCTCAGCGCCTGCCTGCACTGTCGTTTTGAGAGGTTAACCCAGCCGCCACCTGTATTATCGTTTGTAGTCTCAACGCCTACCTGCACTGTCATTTTCAAGAGGCTTGTCTAAGCCGCCACCTGCATTGTCGTTTGTCTCCACGGGCTACTAAGGACGCTGCCATACAACGTTGTTTCAGGGAGCTGACCAAGGCTGCTCTCTGGTTGCTGTGTGATCTTTTTTTGAGACCTGGAGATCTGATCGTTTGATCGTTGCTGTCGGGACTACTAACTTGTCGAGCCCTGATTTGCTGACCAGAGGACAGAACTAGTATACGCTGGTGAAGTACTTATAGGTAGATTTAATTAGATTAGTTAGATTAGATAGTGTTAATTTTGGATTATATTAGTTATATTAATTATTATTTCATTTAGACACGTAGCAAAGAACATGAAAGGTTTAAGCCAAGAATTGAAAAGGGTGTCCATATGGCTAGAAGAATTGAAGGTAGCGGTCGGTGAAGTTGAACATTTTGTAGAAGGGTTAAGGAGAAGTACGACTGGACAAGAGGCTTATAGATTTAGGGTAGAGTGCAATGAAGTAGTAAGGAATAATAGAAGACAGACAGTGTCTAATGAAAACAGAAGACAACATAAGGTGGTATATAGAGACAGTTATGTTGAGCCAGATGCGACTAAGTCCAGAAGCAGTTATAATAGACGAAGATACAGGGATGGGTCTGGGAGAGACCTTTCCAGTAAACAATGGAATTGGCCTTCCAATGGTGTGACTGCTAGAAAAAGACGGGACGATTGGTTTGAGCAAAGACAGAGACAGTATTTGAAGTCAGGGTCAAGGAACAGAATAGAAAACGTAAGTAGGAATTCAACTACTCCTAAGGTGGTTGCGAATGAGACCGTTAGACAGGTATTAGTAAAGAAAATAGACCAAGAGACTCAGACGCAGGCGATTGAAGTGGTAGAAGAGAACATACAGACACAGGTTTATACAATAGAGAAAAAAGTCCAGGTACAACCAGCCAACAAGATAACGAAGGGAAGTCAAACCGAGTTAGTAGAGACTCAATCAAAACCAACTCACTTGAAAGTGACTAAGGGAGACACGGTTGAAATTAAGAAAGATAAACAGACGAGAACCAAAGACGAAAAGAGACCAAAGAGGAAAAGTATTGTGGAAAGAAATATAAACAGTTATGACTGTCAATAAAGGTACAACTGATATGTCAGTTTCCTCAGGTAAAGACATTGAAGTTATCCCGAACCGGAGCATGAGGGATAGAGGTATAGAAAAGAAGAAGGTCAAATGTTTTAGTGATGACCATAGGGATATTATCGCCAACTATTATGAGTCTGATGAGGGAACTATCATCAGTGTATCATCTGAAGACGAGATGGGGAAATGTAAGCGTTATGTAAGGTATACAGAAAACAGTGAGCAGATCGAAGCAGTAAAGACGGGAGTAACAAATAAAAAAAAAAACAGAAAGAAAGTATTTAAGAAGAAGAATGATAAGAGACAGATAGCAGAAATTTACTCGACGACAGAAAATAACATAAGAAAAATCAGAGAATATATGACCTTAAGACCTGAGTACTTTAACAACGGATTAACAAATACGGATATTGAAGATGACATAATTGAAGAGAGGCACACATTAGTATTAGGAGACAATGAAATATTTGGCTTAGATACACTCTATAACTGTTAGAATTCCGAGGGTGAGGAATGACATATGGTATTGTTTTAGCTTATGAGAGGAATTGCGGTTTGAGCATATACATATGGGCTGCCTAAAATAGGCAGATGAATTTTTTTGGTGTAGCATCACATGGTACAGGGTAGGCAATAGTGTTGTTGAGGATAGAGAGTCACGGCAACTGATAGAATATTCTACGTGGATACGTATAAAGAATATCTTGTGTTGTGGTGTGGGGAGAGTAAACAATGTAGAAATTGAAATGTCCCTTGTCCGGAATGGCTGGATAGAGAGGGTTGATCACGTTGAGTGATGTATAACTCGTGTGATTAAAGTAGGGTAGATTCAGCACAGAATTTGCAGAGAGAGAGAGATAAACTAATTATGAATGCTCGTACTAGAGTTGATGTGTTGTTTGAGATGGTTCGACTCAGAGCTATGACGTGATGTCTGAGATAGTTTGTTCTTTTGTATTGGTGCCATTTGTCCAGTGAGTTGATTAGCCTTATTGCACCTGTTTTCAATCTCGTTTTCTGGTTCGTCATTTGATGATATTATACTTTCTAGACACTTGAGACTCTTTACTTGTTTCGAGAAATGTTCGTTTAGCTGAATTGTTGTTGTTTGTTCTTCTTTGGTTATAGTCGTTGCCTCTGTTTTGATTGTGCTAAATTGTTAAAGTAGGTGATTAGAAAGGTGTGATGTCTTTTGTTTGGAATGTGTGGTCTTGGACAGAATTGATGAAAATTTTATGACAGGCTGACAGAAAGAGAGTTAACATTCTGAATGACGTTTCATAAAACAGATTTAGTATTGTTGGTAGGGACATGTCGAAGCATGAATGCCTGATACTGAGAAATGAGAGAAGATGGTTTGCTCAATCGGAGTGAGGTCTGTCGTTAGTAATATGTGGTGTTGTTTGCTGTTTCTGAAAGAGTCCCGATAAATAGGAGGAAGAGTGAAAGATAGTGAGGTAAACAAGATTTGCTAAATGAATGTCAGAGTATTATAAATAGAGTACTAGAGAACGTGTTCCGATAAGTGTGACTGGTTTGACTATCATCACAGTGTGAGAACGCTAGGAAAGACTTGAGGATAGCTTAGAGTAGTTGTGGTGAGATGTTGGAAAGTACTGATAAGTTGGTTAGTTGCGTCGGGTAGACGAGAGACTTAAAATTAGAATTAGTTATTGACAAATATAGTAGATAGATGTATTGGTGGAGTCGATGGTAAATAGACATTTTTTTTGTTGGTTGTAGCATTGTGGAGATACCGTAGTTAACGGTAATAGTTAAGAAGTTGTAGTAATTCTTGGTGCAAATCTAGGGGAAACAACTGGTGTGCCGAGTCACAATTTCTCTTAGTAGATAGATGACTGGTAGATGACATTGGGATAGCCGTCACACTAGTAATAGATAAAATGATTTGACCTGTAGTTTACAGTGGTTGTTTAGGTTTATATTTCAAATATTGTGATGGGTTAGGAGTTAGTTTTGTTAAATATAGAATATTGTGAGGGGAGATAATCAATGATTGACTTCCAGAAAAAGTACGGTCATTTGTTGATTAATGATTTTTGCTTGAGCGGAACAAATATTGTTCTAAGTTACGATGAAAATATAGTCTGTAGGTAACAGATATATATATATATATATATATATTGGGATTAATGCAGGTTAATTGGCCTAGCATTGAGCGTTTTTATTACGGTTGTAAGTGTAGCGCTTGTAGTGAATAGATATGTATTACATTGGTTCGTATAGGAGGCCAATGTTGCTTGGTTACTTTAAGTAGTTAATTCTATGTAAATTATTTTTTTGAAATAGGTTGGGGATAACCTTCTCTTTAGCGAGAAGACAGTTGTTTTTATTGAATTTGAGCTTTCAATGCATCATATATGGTATGTTATAGTTTTTTTTTAATTGACTTGGTTTTGTAAAATGATTGACATTTGATTTTAAGATTGAACTTGTTGAGTTTTCTTAATAGATAAATAATTTATTGTTAGTCCGTAAAAGTGACTAACAATGGATAGGATGTATGTCATATTATTTTGAATAATATCTTTCTTTGAATTGGTTGATTACTTTTATTTGATATGAGGGGAAAGAAAAATGATTTAAAAACATGGGGGGTATGATATCCTGTTGTTTTATTTTGGTTGACTCATGATTTAACTTGAATTATCTTGTGTGTTGAATAGTAATTACCTTGTTTACAAATATGTTGAAAATTGTTAGAGTTTGGTTCACTAACAGTTATGGTTTTGTCTAGAATAAAGGCAATACATGGGGCTTTATTTAAAACCCTTCGTTATGAAAATGGTTAATAAACTACTGAGGACTAGAAGAGAGACATATTCTCTTTATGAGTAATAAGTTCAAGAGTACCTTGGGTTAGTAAGAAGGCTGCTGTGATAATCAGCGTTAATGTTTTAATATAGGGACGTTAATTACATAGCGGCTACGATGTTGTGGAAACATAAGCCATATTTAAATGGGGTTACTAATTGGGGGAGTTAAAAATAGGAGCTGCATTAAGTCAGCATTGATTGAATATATATATATATATGGATTGGATGCCATATTGGGGAAGAAAAGATTAACGTGACTAACGTCTATAGCAGTGGGGTAAATGTGGGGAAAGTTTAAAACATGGTTTCCATGAGGTCGGAAGTGAACATGGATTTAGAGCCATGATGTACTTTCATAAGCAACACGAGAAAGCTGGTTTGTAGAAGAAGTAGATATGGGTAACGCTTATAATAGTAAAACATGAATTGAATGCCATGTTTTTTATAAACTGTGGATACAATAGTAAAGGGAAGTAAGTATGTTAGTGAAAAATGGACATTGTCAGTCTGGAGTGATCACAGCGAACATAGATAAAATACCAAGAGGTTTTTGGGGGTCCGTAATATATGGACTGAGAAAGAATAATGTTGATTGCAAGCAGTCACAGACATGAGTTCAGTGGAGGTATATTGTTGCTGTTGATAACGGCATAAATTGAGGTTCAGGAGATATGCCCATAATAAATGGACATTAGTGGGTTTTCGGCGAGATTAAGAGGGAATTCTGAGTGAGGTATAGGAGAAGATTAGTTATGTGAGGTGATGTGTATAATGGGGAAAGAGGTCTTGAGGGATGATGGACCTTTTTGATTTGTGTACTGTCTGTAATATATAGACATTTGGGAGTGAATAATATTTTTGATGGTTGGTGCTTGATGCTGTAGATAGCAGCGTAAACTGTTGCCATAATAAGTGGTATAAGTGAACTGTGGAAGATATATAATTGTTTTAAACTTTATTACATAAAGTCTCAGGTGACATAGGGGGGTAAAGGTGAGTGTGGTTTAGGTGAGTGGGGTTTTTGTGAGGAAGAGTTCTACTTCTTTGAATCTCCGGTGCGCACCGATTCTTTGTCTTCCTATCGTGTGCGAGTGATTTCAGGTTGGTTGAAAGTGGAGAAGTAGTAATGTGGAGGTAATATTGTTAGTGATGACGGTAGAGAGTTTGAGGTAGTATCAGAAGGGTACGGCGTTTTTATAGTTGAGACCAGATATTGGTATGTATGCTCGTGATGAAAAGGTTTAAGCGGATCGCTTATGAAGAGAAAAAGAAGTATTTTGAAAAGCTACACATATATGTTGTGATGTATTGTATAAAACTGAGATTTTGTAAGACAGAAATATTATGAGGTATAATAGATACCTATACAAGAGGGAGCTTTTTGGTGATAGGATATGTAAATAATATATGTGGATTTCCTTATGAACTGTTTGTTTTGGGAAAATGAAACCTTGTAGGCTTGTAGAAACGAACACTTCACGAACATAGCGGTTAGCTATAAGAGACAAGTCGAAAGAGTAGAGATAAAGTTCAGAGGGGGTTATTTTAAGATGGTCTGGAGAAATAATATTGGGATAAGATGGTAGTGAGGGAAACCATAATGGGAATAAGTAGGTTAGGGAATTAAGACTTTTTAAGAAAAGTCTTCTTAAAGAAAGGGAGGAAATGTAACAGAGTTAAGAATAGGAAGAAGGGGCAACGAGGTGTGCATAGTCAATAGGGAAGTAGGGCAGGGTCAAGCACCATAATATGGGGTAGTTAGGGTGGGTCGTCCTATGACGAGCATTGTAGAAACAAGGTTAGTTGTGAACGACCCATCCTTCGATATGGACGTATGATTTAGTTGGGCAACATCTGGCTTGATTCTGAATAAATTAATATGAAGCCAGAACCGTCTTGGAGTTATTGATAGTTCACCGTTACTTCGCTGTACTGTTACACCCTCTCATTACTATTTAGCAAAAGAGAGAGACAAGATCGTTTGAAAAATTACATCATTGTCTTACGCCTTGCTTTATCTGTTCATAAACTGCCCACTTCATTTTCCCAAATGCTTCCATTAAATGTAACAACTTGAAACAAAATCCCCAGGAGTGAACTGAGCATGTTAAAATGGGTTGTAAATGTGATTTCTGTGCAAAAGATCGACTTCACTGCACCGGGTTTTATCCCACATGGCTAGGTCTACTTCTGTAGAGCAGTCTGTCGCGTCGCACAAAGCACGAACTTTGTGGCTCCAGCGACGACACCCAGAAGTCTCCAAGAAAATTACACTCGTGAACCGACTGACGAAGTCCCGAAACGAACCCACAACCATCGGAGCTCGAGGCAGGCGTAGATTTGAATGAATCTGGAGGAAGTAAACCGGATACGAATGTATGCCGAAGTCGCAACATTGTCCTCTTACCAATAGAAGTACAGTACATATTTAGGTATGCTACAACGATTTCGAATTAAGACCAAGGAGCAGAAGCATAAAGTTGAAAGTTTAGAAGAAAGAATTAATTTTAAAAGTTGTTTATTTTTAAAATGCACGACAAAAACACATCTAGTCTTGTTTCCTTCAACAGGTGTCTATGGCTATGCTTCGTGTTGCCAGGCAACCCCTTCTCTGCATTGTGTCACAATGTATTCAGAATTCAGTGGTCCTAATGTTGGAGACCGGGCAGTGATGACTTGTCCCTCTGAGTTAGATTTTAAGCTGACCGGGTGTAACTATAATGCCCCTAACGGACGAGGAGCTGGGGCATTCATCGAAGGTAATTGTAAACGTATTGCTGACTAGTGGATTTTACATGTGTCCGCGGTTGTTTGTGTCGTAAACTGCGTGCTCAGAAAAATGGTGTTGAACTAACTGGATTTTCCTTATGCAGTAATGTGAGGCTGCTGTTTTTATAGTAGGTTTTCCTTATGCAGTAATGTATGGCTGCTAGTTTTCTAGTGATTGTCCCTTCCATCGAAGATGAACTGTATTTTTCGTGGTTGACTTTTGTGGTGTCATTCTGGCAGTGGCATTATGCAGAGTATACCTGTGAGGGCTCTTGATTTGTTGAGACTCCTGTCTGTTCCACTTTTTACAAGGGGAGGTGAGGAGCATCTTGTGTGATATTCATTGGCACAGGAATGGAGCATTATGGGGAAACCATTGCCGTGTAGTTGAAACCGCGACTAACTATTGCTGACTGCATTAACCCGCAAGCAAGCGGTAAGCATGGCCGAATTGATAAGGACACTTGCTTTTAAACTTCCGGTGTGCTGTTGCCGAGGTAGCAGGTTCAACCCCCACACCGGTGTGCTGTTGCCGAGGTAGCAGGTTCAACCCCCACACCGGTCAGTTGGACTGAAATGCTGACTTCTCTTCCTTGACTTGGGGATGTAATTTATAAGTACCCTAGAAGTCGGAGTGTGTTCACCTGATAATATGGAAATGTGGGTTCAGGTCCTTTTTGAAATTTGCTCTTTTTCTACAAAGATCTGTAAAAGTGCTAAATAAGAATGTGTTGTCAAATGTGTCCAATATTCACATTTGACTGTTTGCACACCTTTGACCACACATTTTTTATTTGTCACTTTTAGAACTATTTGTAGGAAAAGAACACCTTTCAAAACCGAACTGAACGCAACTTTTGCACCTTCTTGACAACGAAGGTGTTGTGTTTCAATATACTGTTATAATTTTATGTTGTTTTTTTTCCCTTTAGATCTGTTTGTGTTGTCCCGTCCATGATGAAGATTTATAACATCGAAACGTTGTCTGTTGTTTCCTAGAATGCTTATCTTTATTTTAATATGTTATTATAATATACTTTTTTAATCGTCTCTTGTTTTTGGTGATTTTTCCTATGTGATTTATGCTCACCTTTATGGAGTTCACACCGTAGAAGTTAGGAATCGTTTTTGGGGTCTTGATGTCTGTACAAGAGGAAATGACACCTGATGAACTGGCAGAGATATCTTGATGTCTGTACAAGAGGAGATGACACCTGATGAACTGGCAGAGATATCTTGATGTCTGTACAAGAGGAGATGACACCTGATGAACTGGCAGAGATATCTTGATGTCTGTACAAGAGGAAATGACACCTGATGAACTGGCAGAGATATCTTGATAACTGCAGCCAAAGATTTAATTCCGACCAAGAAAAAGCAACCTTAGCCATGGATTACATCAGACAGGTTAGAATTAATAAAACAACGAAGGGAACTGAAACAGAACGGAGGTGAATCCGAAAACAGCAGGATGAAGTATAAATCTTTAACTGGAGAAATAAGAAAGAACACAAGAAAGGATAAAAATCAATATATACCAGATTGCTGTACCAGAATTGAGCAATATAATAAGTCTGGATGACATTACGAAATGTTCAAAGAAATGAAGTTATTGACAAGAAATGTTCAACCTCAGTTGAGTGTTATATATGGCAAGATGGGAAATACCTTAACAGATACTAGACAAATTCTAGAAAGATGGCAGTAGTATTGCAGTGGAATGATATGAGTGACAGTGAGGATATGAATGAGATACATGAGCCAACGACAGCAGAGACAGAACCTGAACCCTCATTAGATTAAATTGCATGGGCAATAAAGAACCTGAAGAAAGTTAACTCACCTGGATATGATGAGATACCAGCTGAGCTAATTAAAGCGGGAAGAGAAGAAAGCATACAAATCTACCACGCATTATGTAAAAAGATATGGAAATATGGTATATGGCCAAAAGATTGGAAGAGAACTATCTTCATTCCAATACCAAATAAGGGCAACCTCAAATTATGCACCAACTATAGAACTATTGCCCTGATCAGTCATGCAAGTAAAATTCTACTAAAGATCATAATGGGAAGACTTCGTAAGAAAATGGAAGAAGAAATTAACGTGGTTCAAGCTGGATTTAGACAAGGAAGAGGAACAAGAGATCACATTCTCAATATGCGTTTAATAGTAGAGAAGTGCAGAGAATTTAATGTAAACCTATTCTCATGTTTTGTGGATTGTTCAAAGGCATTTGACTGTGTACAACATCAGAAACTTTGGGAAATCATGAGGAATATGGGTTTTCCACCACAAGTAATACAACTCATTAGAATGCTCTATCTACACCAACAAGCAGCGGTTAGAATAGATGACAAGACATCAGATTGGTTTGACATCAAGCAAGGAGTCCGTCAGGGATGTGTGCTGTCCCCCTATTTGTTTAACCTGTACGCCGAAAATATAATGAGAAATGTATGAGATGATATAAACAGGGAGCTATATGATGCGCTAAAAATCGATGGTCATGACATACCAAAGATTCGGTATGCTGATGATACAGTATTGCTATCCACAACACAGATCGGTATAGAAAACCTACTAGCCTCAACACAATTGAATAGTGAAAATCACAACTTATATCTTAACATAGCAAAAACCAAAGATAATGCATACAGATAAAACCACGATGGAGAAAGAAATATATGTTAATGAAAAAAAATTGAGGTGGTGGAAAATTTTGAATATCTTGGGTCATTGATTACCAATAACGGTGACAAAATTTAAAAAAAAAATTAAACGAGGACTATCAATTACTCTTCGAAGACTAAAACAACTGAATGAATTATGGAATGGGACAGACAGAACTGCAAAAATTAGATTTTTAAGAGCATGCATCTTTCCCATTGCAACATACGCCTGTGAGACCTGGACAATTACTAAACAAATTGAACAGCGCATAAATGCCTTTGAATATAAATGTTATAGACGAGTTCTAAGAATATCTTGGGTAAAGAAAAGAACAAATGCATCCATACTTCAAGAGCTGAATATTGAAGAAGGTAGGCCTATTAAAGACGATAAAACGAAGAAAATTGAAATATTTTGGTCACTTGAAACATCATGAAAGTTTGAAGAGAACAATAATGGAGGGATATATGCCTGGGAAGAGAGGAAGAGGAAGGCCAAAGAGAAGATGGGTGCAGGATGTGGTGGATGATCTCCAGATGGGTGTATCGGACGCGGGACATCTTGCTTATGATTGAGAGGTTTTCCGGAAGGTTGTTATGGGAGCGAGATTCTGCAAAGGACATGCAACTGAATGAATGAATGAATGAATTTATGCAGTTCGCTGTAAGGTGTGTACAATGGGTCCGTGTTTAGTATGTCTCGTGTTTATACATATACCTAACTGTTTGTATTTCATATAGTAAAGCAGTATGTTGACATTATGTGATCATTTAGTGACTGTACTTTGGTGGTAGGTGAGGGAGGGGTGGAGGGGGAGCTGCTGTATGCAGTGGCTAGCATGCCTGCCTGTCTGCCTGTCCGGTAATCATGAGTTCGAATTCGCATCGAAGCGGATTCTTTAACAAAGCAATTACCTGGGAGGGCTTCCATGTCGACGTAGCCTAAAATGTGTACCAGGAAATGCCTTGGGAAGTACGGGCGGCCGGTGTAATATTGACCACAACCACCGATTGTTGATTGGTGTATAAACATATAGGGATTGGTGTATAAACATATAGAGATTGGTGTATAAACATATAGGGATTGGTGTATAAACATATAGGGATTGGTGTATAAACATATAGGGATTGGTGTATAAACATATAGGGATTGGTGTATAAACATATAGGGATTGGTGTATAAACATATAAGGATTGGTGTATAAACATATAAGGATTGGTGTATAAACATATAGGAATTGGTGTATAAACATATAGGGATTGGTGTGTAAACATATAGAGATTGGTGTGTAAACATATAGGGATCAGTGTGTAAACATATAGGGATTGGTGTATAAACATATAAGGATTGGTGTATAAACATATAAGGATTGGTGTATAAACATATAAGGATTGGTGTATAAACATATAAGGATTGGTGTATAAACATATAGGGATTGGTGTATAAACATATAAGGATTTGTGTATAAACATATAGGGATCAGTGTATAAACATATAGGGATTGGTGTATAAACATATAGGGATTGATGTATAAACATATAGGGATTGGTGTATAAACATATAGGGATCAGTGTATAAACATATAGGGATCGGTGTATAAACATATAGGGATCGGTGTATAAACATATAGGGATTGGTGTATAAACATATAGGGATTGGTGTATAAACATATAGGGATTGGTGTATAAACATATAGGGATTGGTGTATAAACATATAGGGATTGGTGTATAAACATATAGGGATTGGTGTATAAACATATAGGGATTGGTGTATAAACATATAGGGATTGGTGTATAAACATATAGGGATTGTTGTATAAACATATAAGGATTGGTGTATAAACATATAAGGATTGGTGTATAAACATATAGGGATTGGTGTGTAAACATATAGGGATTGGTGTATAAACATATAGGAATTGGTGTATAAACATATAGGAATTGGTGTATAAACATGTAGGGATTGGTGTATAAACATATAGGGATTGGTGTGTAAACATATAGGGATTGGTGTATAAACATATAAGGATTGGTGTATAAACATATAGGGATTGGTGTGTAAACATATAGGGATTGGTGTATAAACATATAGGAATTGGTGTATAAACATATAGGGATTGGTGTATAAACATATAGGGATTGGTGTGTAAACATATAGGGATTGGTGTATAAACATATAGGGATTGGTGTATAAACATATAAGGATTGGTGTATAAACATATAAGGATTGGTGTATAAACATATAGAGATTGGTGTATAAACATATAGGGATTGGTGTGTAAACATATAGGGATAGCACCGCATGCTCAATGGCCTACATGAGTGGGAAAGTGTCTTTTACTCTATCCGAAACCCGGAAACGAACCTACAACGTTCGGAACGCGAGGCTGGCAGCTTAACCTTACCGCCATGGATACCTCCAGTGTTCCTTTTCTATGTTGACCCTTTTGTGGCTTGGGTATTACACGAGAGTTGATCGTACTTACTAATTTCTGCTTTTACTTACAGCAATTAACGGAGTCGATTCCTGTGTTGCTATCAATGGATTCGAAAGATTTGGCAGCGAGAATGCAGTACAGGCTCTCGCTGCTTGTTGCCGAGTTGTCGTATAATGTTATACCAGCGGTAAACAGAATGCATTATAAAGAAATGGTTTTGAGCTAAAAAATATTTTGGTGTCTTGTTTTTCTTTATATTGTTTAGTCAGGAATATAGAAAATAAAATTCAGAACCATACATGGCTCGTATATATATATATATATATATATATATATATATATATATATATATATATATATATAAAGGTCGTACATTTGAAACCCGTTCCAATGGCTTTACTACAAAAGCATGGAAGAAACATTAACAGGTGTGGTAGAATTAAACAAAGCATTCATTTTGAATGAATTATGCACCATGGGTTGGTCAGAAGAAGTCGCCGTAGGCATTCAGGCAAGCATCCCATTGCTTAGGTAGGCGGCGAATGCCGATAGCAAAAACAAAAGGATTGTGGTTGCTCACTGAACCAAGTGTTTACCGCGTTCATTACGTCTGTATCTGTCTTCCTACACAATCTTTGCAACATGCGGACGAGCATTATCGTGCAACGAAATCACACCGCGAGAAAGCATGCCGGATCGATTATTCTTGATGTCTTTTTGCAGCTTGTCTAGTGTATCCAAGTAGTGGGTAGAGTTGATGTTGACACCAGGTTTTTTTATAGTCGGCCAACAATAGCCCTTCATGGTCAAACAATGCACTCAGCATAACCTTACCTGCGGAAACCTGTAACTTGATTTTTTTGGATTCTGGTGATCCAGCATGCTTCCATTGCATGCTCTCTCTTTTGCTGCTCGGCTCAAAGTGGTGACACCATGATTCATCGCCTGCGACTATGAGGAAAAGAAATGTGTCACCCTCCATACTGTAACGCAGCAAGTGGTTCAAACACCATCCCATGCGATCCTCATTTTGGTGGTCGGTCAACATCAGTGGTACCCACTGTGAACACACCTTCCGATATTGCAGTTTCTTACGAACGACCTTTTGAATTGTCCCAATTGACACATCAAATTCTTTCGCTAGCGAACGTATGCTTCGACAAAGGTTCATCTGTACTGCTGCATCAATTTTGGCGAAGGTTTATTTTTTTCTGTTGCAACAATATGCGCTTGACCCGGCCGTCGAAGATCTGTCGTGAACTGACGTCCTTTCCGAAACATTCGTGCCGTCTGTCACTCTTGTCTTCGACACACATCTGTTACCGTACTATGCCTGCATTCTTCGATAAATGTCCACTGGTCGACATTCTTTAAATGAAAGAAACTGAATCACCGCTCTTTGAGCGTTTCGGGCTGATTTTGGATCAACCCGGCCATTTTCTCAACGGTTAGAAACAGAACCTATGCATCATGGGACGATAAGCATGTGCTCTTTTATTCATTGGTCAGTACTTATGAATGACTATGACATGATCATGTTCAACGTACGCAATTACGTGCGGTGCGGCAGAAACGGATTTCAAATGAGCGCTCCTAATATATATATATTATGTATATGTATATGAGTGTATGCCGGTCTCTCTGGCTGTGGGGTTACAACACTTTCTCTCTGTAATCAAGTTTATCACGCAGAGTCTCGCAGCGGAGCGAGAGCTGAGGCGGTTCGACCCCCGCTCGTGACTTGCGGGATACTGAGCCGGCCGCTCAGAAAGCAATGGCAAACTACTGAGCGTAATCTTGCCAAGAGATCAACAGACAGCTGAAAGATGCTGCTGTTGACAGCTAAGTCCTGTAAAAGGATACGCAAAACATTTTTATATGTGTGTATGTATATGTATGTAGCCGGCTTCGTGGCTTAGAGGTTATGACATTTCTCCTTAATCTAGTATACTCTCGTCGGTAACGTGATGACGGTTCAAATTAGCAGTGGTTCGAACTGCATCAGTAACTTACGGGGTATGTGAGCCGGCCGCTCAGAAAGCAATGGCAAACTACTGAGCGTAATCTTACCAAGATCTTCTTCTTCAGCTTTCCGAGCCATTGAGGTTCTTTGCTGCAAATACAATCTGTCTCCATTCGTCTCTCTGGTGAACCTTCTCTTGCCAGTCGTTGATTCCAAGTGCTTGTAGGTCTGTACATGTATTATCTCTCCACCGTCTTCTTGGTCTACCTCGGGGTCTACGGTCATTTATTTCCTGAGTGTAAGCGAGTTTTGTTTCCCTATTATCTTCCATTCTTTCTATATGCCCCAGCCATTGTAGTCTATTAGCCTTCATGATACCAGTGATTAGCGGGGACTTAAACAGATCATAAATGTCTTTGTTACTTCTTCTTTTCCACTCTCCACTTTGTGTATCCCTAATGGGTCCAAAGATGCGTCTTAAAATTTTGTTCTCAAAGGTTTGTAACAAGGATTCGTCTCTTTTCGTTGTACTCCAGGTTTCAGAGCCATACAGCACAACTGGTCTGATCAGTGTTTTGTATATTGTAATTTTGGTGTTACGAGATAGCGCCTTTGATTTTAGTAGATGTTGTAGTGCATAGTATATCTTATTTCCAGAGTTGATTCTAGTTTGTATTTCTTCCTTTATGATGTTGGAGCAGTTGAAGATTGTACCCTGGTATTTGTATGTTTCCGTTCTTTTAATGGTCATAGTATCTATTTGTATGTGGCCAGAGTTTTTAGCCATTCCGTCTCTTAAAATTACCATATATTCTATCTTATCTTGGTTGATAACCAGCCCCATCTGTTGGGCTTTTTCCTTTAAGTGAGTCAATATTTCCAATGTCTTTTGTTCACTTTGCCCTATAATATCTATATCATCTGCATAACCAAGCAGCTTGGATGTTCCTCCAATATCACAGTCCTCCTTTACCTTCCTTACAACTTTCTCTAGAGCCAGATTGAAGAGTAGCGGCGATAGTGCATCACCCTGTTTCAAGCCAGATGTTATTTGGAAGGGGTCTGATTTCCTGCCTTTATATGTTACTATATTATAAGTATCTTCCATGCATAGTCTGGCTGTAAAGGATATGCTTAAAAAAAAATATGAATATATATATATATATATATATATATATATATATATATATATATATATATATATATATATATATAATATATATATATATGTGTGTGTGTGTGTGTGCGTGTGTGTGTGTGTGTGTGTGTGTGTGTTTGTGTGTGTGTGTTTGTGTGTGCACTCAATCTCATATAATCAATATCAACATATGGCTGGAAATGTTTCTATGAGCCATTGATATCTAATATTGATGCATGTCCTCCTGGTCTCTTGAGTAGAGTAATGAGATTGGATACCTAGAATTCGTAGATAATGGCGAAAACAAGAGGTCCCCTGTGCAAGTGGTACACGTTAAACATTCCGATGACAAAGATGTCAAAGAGTAGTCTGTAAGGCCGCCACACTGGCACAATATTTAGGACAGGAAAACCTACCCACGGGTAGATCGAGCCAGTCTGTGGTGCCTTTACCTTGACAACAAATTGCCTGACCATGAGACCATGACTAGAGACACTTTCACCCTGGCATGTTTTGTCGGTGACTCAATGAGTATGATCTGGAAGATGGAGATGGGTCTGGACTCGAAGAGAGTCTGTGGAGCCTCTGTGGGGTTCACGTCTCAAATCAATCAGCATCATTGTTTGTGCCGGGCCAAACGGTGGAACAGCGAGTGAAAAAACTGATAGGCTTGCGGACCGGGCTAGTGATGAAAGCAGGCCTGCGATGGACTGGGCTGATATACAGAATGCCCTGGTGCAGGCAGAGCTATGAAACAAATAACATGCTGACTTTCAATTTTCCACCTTAACCAGACTGCAACAATAAAAGGGGTGAAGCCATAGCGCTATGTAGAGGGCCAAAGAAGAATAGTCAACCAATGCAGAACTGATGTCATCAACCGCTACATGCTGAGGGAGTTAGTCTGCGGAGGGGATCTCAACACTTATGGAATGAATGGTTCGATCTTCTGTGCAGATATGATGATTAATTAGCTAACCATTTGTGTGTGTGTGTGTACGTGTGTGCATGTGTGTGCGCGCGCCGACTGGGAAAAAAACTTACTTCTACAACAATTAAATGTTGATACAGAGATATGTTAATGTTACATAAGATATATTGGCAGCAAATAGCAGCCATACAAATCAACAGCCATTTAGGAACATTTCGGCACTTTAAAAAAGCTTGGCAGACAAGGATGTGCACTGTTTGATGATTAACTTTCATTATACCGCGAGCTTATATTGAGATCTATAGGATACCAGGGATGACAGATGGCGGTCCTTATATAAATAACTTCTGTTTCGCTGGTGACTTATAACAAGACAGAAGGAACTACAGGAAATGAATACAATGGTTGTTGTTAAAGTTAGTTGTATATCCTGTACCGGGCTTTGCAGTCAACCCCAGCATATTTTGGCTCTTCGTGATGTCTTGCCAAGTTTATGTTCAGTCGTTTGCCATTGTTTTCTAAACCACCGGAACCCACACACCATTTCATAAAAATCCCAGCGTAAGGTGGTTCTGCTGCCAAATCGCCCACAGCTACGTTTCGAACGCTGGTATGTGGGATTATGAACTGCGTCCGTAACCCCATCGCCACTGAGCGGGCTGTAGTAAGTGAACAAATTATACTCATCGTGAATAATTAGAACACAAAAGTAATGGTTATATCAAAGAAACTGATAATGCCTAAAATCCTAAATGTACAAGTAAAATTAACTGTATTAATTTGGGCAAGTGCAGTTATTCAACTATCTATTCACTGGGATATCGTCAGATTGAAGAGTATTGCATATATAAAGAACAGAATGGAACATGCAAAAACCGCATTTTATCAAATGAAGAACATCTTACGCAATAAAGTCTTGTCTTTGATGGTTAGAAAACGAATGATTGCATGCTCAATCAATTATTCATGTGCCATGCCGAAAAGTGTGAGCTGTCATGATTCGCCATTTCTTTAAGCGAATCATAATGAGCTAGGCAATAAATCCTGGATGACTGGTAAACATGCAAAAATTAATCCCTGGAAGCTTAAGACATGTGGTTTTACAGAAGCAGGCTGAAAATTAACTGCACGGTCAAAATCAGTAATATAAACGTTTTAAAGGACTCAAAGAGAACATATCACAAATATCAGAAAAAGAGAAGAGAATTCTAGACATCTGAACTTAAACATTTAAAACACAATTGTTACAAGACAACATACTGTCATTCTAGAAGATCTGAACATCGTGGGAAAACAAGCTCAGAAACAGTATGTTTTGGAAAGTAAAATACTTTAGACACAGGAATACTAATCAGAGGATATAATATAAACAATATACGCTATACAAATGACACAGTATTGGTTGCGGATAATGCAAAAGATCTACAACAATTGTTGGACATAGTAGTAACAGAGAGTGCAAAGAAAGGACTCTCCTTGAATATCAAGAAAACAGGAACACCCAGAATAGCGTTGATGAGGTTCCTCCACATGGTGGTGGAGTTGTACTGATGTAGGGAGGTGGGGGGGGGGGGGGGATATCATGGGAAGAAGTGACCTGGTGCAAATTGAAGAGCCCTGAATGCCCAACGATATGTCGCTGAAATTCTTCATCCTCACGTCCTTCCACTTCTGGCTGCATCAGGGTCGATTTTTCAGCAGGATAAAACTCGGCCTCATGTGGCACAACTCAACGCCTAGTTCCTAGCTGACAATAATGTCCAGACCATTCCGTGGACAGCCATGTCATCAGACATGAACCCCATAGAACACTTATGGGATGAACTCGACAGACGAATCCGCCAGCGAGACGTGGCTCCAGCCAATCTCCGACAGTTGTGTCTTGCACTGCGGGAAGAGTGGGCAGCCGTCCCACAACAACAGATCCAACGGCTACTTGGATCCATGTCAAGGAGATGTTCTCTGATAGAGGCCATAGGAGGCCATACACCTGACTGAAACGGAGACCTCAGTCGCAAAGACTAATAGCCCAAACCAAATTTCATTGTTAAAGTCAGAAAGTTTCTACGTGCCAGGATTGAAACATTTTTTTTCGTATATCCTGTTTACAGGACATTGCTGTCAACATCAGCATTTTATCGCTGTTGTTGATGTCTTGGCAAGATTACGCTCAGTAGTTGTCCATTGCTTTCGGAGCGACCGGCTCACATATCCCCGTAAGTAACCAACGCGACACGACGCGCTACCGAATCTCGCGCAGCTGTGTTCCCCTACGTGGATATAAGGGATTACGGAGAAAGTCGTTAATCCCTTCGCCAGGGAGACCGGCATTGAAACATTACTTCCGTAAAATAAAATGTTGATGCAAGTGAGCAATTTAAACGGCAATAGTGTTGCGTTTTTTTTTTTGTTTTGGGGGGGGGGGGGGGGGGGGGGGCAACAGTATATCTGTTCGTTCACAATGACAGTTAAATATGTTTTCTATTATATGCGTGCGTATCTGTTCATATTATATGTGCTGTTAGTGCTCAAAACCCATTTGGAAACTAGACACATTTTTATTGTTCAGTTCAAGAAATTCGGAAGGTGATGAATATTACCATAAAACAGTAGTCCTCCAGCAGATTCTGCGTCGGGATGTCAAGTGTTAGTCCTTCACATATTCTAGGCTTCGACATATGAGGTTTGTACCATTTGCTTTCCTCGTCACATTTTCTTCACAGATATATCCCGGACAGTTCTGAAAACTGACTGTACCCATCTGTAATCGGCTGGATAGACCCCAGAAACATTCTGATTTGAAAGAATAATCGCGTCTCTGTTGGGGTTGAACACGGCCACTGACTTGGCAAGCAAGAGATCTAACCACTGTGCCACCACCGCTCGAAATTTACAGTAAAGTAGAAAAGCAAGCAAAACATACAAATATGATGCCTGTCCATTGCTGGACGGTGTGATCAACCCCGTGTTCATGTTCTAGCTAATGTTACGTTCAGGGGTGTGCTAATGGCGAGGCAGGCGGTTCAACCCCTAAACCGGCATTAAGTTGTATGTAAACGTTGACTTCTCGTTCATAAATCAATGTCAAACTAATGAACTTACAATTATCTTGAAAATTAATTTGGGTTGATCGTTATGTCCTGCAAAGGCCTATTTGATAGTTCGCTATTGAAATAAAGTTAAAGACCTCTTTCCCGCGCATTAATACGACCGGAACATAAGGTGCTAGCCTCACATTTAAATAGACCAATCAGCACTGGTGGGTTAATGAGGTCACTTTCACGTTGATCACCTTTACTTCCCGAACTTTACTTAAGTGGGTAGGGAGATGTGTCTGTGGGTAAGGAGATGTATGTTGGTGGGGATGTATGTTTGTATGGATGTGTGAGTGGATGATGGATATGTGGGTGGGTGTGGCATATGTGGGTTGGTGGGAGATGTGTTTGTGGGTGGGGAATGTGTGGTCGAGGGAGGTGTCGTTGGGGGATGGGTGGGTGGGGTGGGTGCGACATATGTGGGTTGGTGGGGGAATGTGGGTGTGGAATGTGTGGTCGAGGGAGGTGTGGTTGGGGGATGGGTGGGGGTTTGGGTGGGTGGGTAGAGGATGTGTGGGTGGGGGATGTGGGGGATAGGTGTGTGGGTTCGGATGTGTATGTGGGTGGGCACGGGATGTGTGGGTTGTTGAGGGGATGTTTGTGTGGGTGAGTGAGTGTGTGTGTGTGGGTTGGGGGAATGGGAGGGGGAAGTGTGTGTGGGTGGGGGATGTGTGTGAAAGGGGGATGGCTGGGTTAGTGGGGTATGTATGTGTCCCTGGGTGTGGGTGTGGGTTTGTGAGTGGGTCGGATGATGTGTGGGTGGGTGGGAGATGTGCCTCATAATATGGTAATTTGCATTGTTTATGTTTACAATATTCTTTTGACAATGCGTTTTTTTTTTCCTATGTGAATGTATCATGCACTATGGATGAATGAAAGATGAGTGATCGGAAGGGCCGAGCGGGCAATTTGTGACCCTTTTAAAATGAAGTTGAAATGAATTGAATTGAATTGAACTGAACAATTTCCTGATATCCTTTCTATACTGGGTCTACCTGTGAGCCTAGGTAGATTTTACAAAATCTTCTTCGAGGCAAAACCGAAACCATGACCACCGAGACGGAAGGGCAAGCGTACTAGCCACTGCGCCACAGCGGCTCCCTAAAGAATACAGTAGAGGTGCAACCGCAGAAAATGTTACGATTACAAGATTACTCAAGTAACAATATGACATTCATAACTGGTATTCTGAAAGTTGGGTTGTCCTTGTATACCTCTTGTGGAACTAGTATTCAAATCTTCCTTAGTGGCTCAATGAGTATGCTCAAGAAGGTAGAGATGGGTTGGATCGGAAGACAGTGGTTGGTGTCTCTGGGGCGGTCACGGCTTTCAATGATTAGTTTCATTTCCGTGCCAGGGCATGTGGGTGTACAATGAAATGAGCAGGCTGATAGGCTTTCAGGTAAGCTACTGGTGAGGGCTGACGGAGCCATGGACTAGGCTTTACACAGTGAAACCTCGGTTTTTGTTGACTTCAGTTTTCGTCGATTTTTCCCGCGAAACATTCGTGTCGGTTTTTATAGGTTGCTGTGATTTCGTCAGCGTGCCCACGTGGCCTCGCTGCTAATTTTGCGAAAACAAAAGTACCCACGCGTTCTTCTGCTCAGTTTGGAGTTGTTTCTTGCTGTGTGAGCATCACCTTGCTAATAAGTTACCCCTTTCCTTTTAGCTTCATCATGGGGTATAGAAAGTTTCCAGGGCCTAGCAGCTCCTTCGAGGAAGAAGGCCAGGAACACGATCCAGTTGAAGATGGAAACCATTGAAAATACGAGAGCGGCATTAAGATTGCTGAAATAAGTCGCATGTATTAGAAGTCGCCATCCACGATAAATTCCATTGTGGCCACACACAAAAAAAGGATGATAATGTAGCGAAAGTCATGAATGTGCTAACAAAGCAGAGATCGCAAACAATTGAAGATGTCGAACAGCCATTATTAATTTGGGTAAATCAAAAACATTTAGATGGTGATTCTGTTTCGAAAGCAATCGTATGTAAAAAGTCCAGACTGGTGTATAGCCGATCTCAGAAAATGCCTGGAACGAATGTTAGTGTACTTAGTTATTTTAAGGCCAGCAGAGGATGATTTGAAAAACTCAAGAGGCGCACTTGTATACACTGGCACTGGCAAGACAAGAAGAGCAAGAAGGGAATTGACCCCAGATAGTGCCTTGATACCTAAGGTCCTTACAGAGGGGGATTCCCCTTCCCAACGATAATATCTTGCACCTCTATCTCCCCTCCTCGCCGTCTTTCATATGCCAGGAGTCTTCAGAAAGGTAAATGCCATGTTAAATGTTCATTTATTCTTTACATTATTCTTTTGTATTCGTTTTATATCATTTCTCATCTATTATATTTATTCTCTATAAAGTGGGGTTTTGGTATGTATGTTGAGTGTCTAGAACAGTGGTTCCCAAGCTTTTCAAGCAGAGGGTCATTTCTACTATTTTCGGAAGTTAAGCGGGTCACAACGTTATAAAATTATAAAATTCGTGCAATATCATTCTTACCTTTCTTAACTTTCGTCAACAAAATTCTAAAACTTTAAAGACAGTCAGTGTCAGTGCTATTCTGCGGTCATTTTTTGGTTTAAAATCAAAAGTTAATTTAACAATAAATTTTAAAACAGTTTCGAAAATCGCTATTAATATAATTAATTTACAATTGTAACTGTTCTTCATAATCAGTTACTTAAGTTAAGATGCCAGTTTATCAATGTCTGGGTACAAATCTGTTGTGCCCAAAGTCATAAGCGCAGCTAGGTTACTGTCGGTGAGTCTGGAACGTAGCTTGTTTTTTATAACAGTCATTGCGGAAAATGACTGCTCGCATCTGTAAGTCGAACCAAAACGACAAATGTATCTCTGAGCGAATGAACACAAGTGTTCAAATTGTTCGACAGACAATAGTCGCCAGAATGAAATCGTATGATCAGCTGAAGGTTGCGAACTGAACAGGCGCATTCGATAATATCTGAACATAACAACAACGAGCAGAGTAAATTATCGCACGCGGACGGGAAGCTCCGAGTGCATTTTTTGGAAATTATTAAAATATATTATTTTAAATAACGAGGCCTCGCGTAGCCACTTACTAACATCTGGCGGGCCACAAGTGGCCCGCGGGCCGTGGTTTGGGAACCTCTGGTATAGAACGAATTAACAGGATTTACATTGATTCATATGGAAATAATTGCCTCGTTTTGTCGGTTTCTGATTTAGCCGATTATTTTCTGACGGATTATCAACGAAAACCGAGGTTTCACTGTATACTGAACTCTCTACGAGAAGTAAGACGTTTGCGAGAACCAATTAATGACTGTGAATCTACAACCATGGTCAGTCAGACTGCGATAACAGCAAGTTAAAAGAGGTGCGGCTATACAAGAGTACTATGCAGGAAGTCAAAGAAGATTAATACACCAACACAGAACAGGTGTCGTTAGCCGCTACACCTTGCGGGAAAAAGTAGGCGATCCGAACACTTATAGACTGCATGGTTCGATGTGCAATGAGGATGATATGTCGACTAACTAACTAACTACTATTAAAGTCTGATAGTTTCGTTTTTAGAACAAGTCAAGTAAGTAAAAGGCATCATTTCATGCCAGCTAGTATATTGGTTACATCTTGCGAACCCTATATTTATTTTTTAACCAATCCGCACTCGATTGATGACATGCCCAATATCACCCCGACCGTATTAAATTTCTCACGACATTCCCTGGTACTGGTACCTATTCTTGTCTGGGTCGATCTAGCTCATATCGAGGAAACAAATTCACCGCCTTGAAGGGGATTCGAATGCACTTAAGCGAGCTGAAGATTGTGATACGTTGCAAACAATAAAGTAAATAGTGTGGACCAGTTTCTCATTCTTCTCCACGTTTTGTTCATATTTGTGCTGGTCTTTTTCTTATAGTCCATGCCGTGTGGCGTTGGTGATCATATATATATCCCTGTTTGCTGTGTAGAATGCATTGCCTTTGGATTCAATTTCTTGGATGGTTTTGCAATCCATCTGTTTTAAAAATTTTGCGAAAGGTGTGGGGATGGTGCTCACTATTTTATCTATGATGATTAGTTCTTTAAGTTTATCGTGGCTATTGTTGGTTTTCGCTGAATTTATCCACTTAGTGCATATATCTTGTACTGAACTAACGTAGTCTATGAATGTTTGGTTAGGTTTGGGTGCTAATTTTGCAAACTGTTGTTGGTACCCTGCTGTGTCTAAAGAGAAATGTTGGAGTATGCGTTGTTTAAGATAATCGTAGTCCTTGCGCATCTCCTGTGGTACTGTCTCTATTACTTTCAGTGGCTCTAGAGCCAGATTCCTCATGAGAATATATGCCCAGTCTGTCTTACTAATTTTGTGGTAGGCCATGAGACATTCGAAATTTTCTAAATAGGCGGAGATGGAGTCACCTGCACAGAAAGCTTTTATGAGGCCTTTATATTTACTATATTTCTGTTCCTCTTCTTTATTTCTTAATTTGTTTATTGATATCTCTGTGTTGGACTCTATTTCCATCTGTTTCAATTTCAACTGTGTATCAGCGTTTAACTGGGCTAGCTTGGCTGCTGCGTCGACCTCCATTTGCAATTTCTTCTCCGTTGCTTCTCTTTCTAATTTCCTTTCCTCGGCTTCTTCTCGTACTTTCTTTTCTTCTCTTTCTATCGCTCTTTCTTCACGGGCAATATTTTCTGCGTGTGTTTTCTGTGCCCATTCTGATAGTTTCTCTTCTTTATAGCCTAATTTTATTCCCTGCTCAATGCATTGATCTAAGGTTGACATTTTGGATTTTATTTATTTATGATGTTTGTAAAGTTAAATCCCTTAGATAAATTTGGTATGGGCTCAAAAAAAAAATGGTTAATTCCCTTGAATATTAATGTGTTACGCACAATGTAGGTTTATATTGGTGGCACAATTATGAATATACACATCAATCAATATTCAACAAAATGATACATGATGGAAGATGGTAAGTAATAGCTTAGAATCTGCAATGAATATGAAACGAAACTTAGCTCTGATCCTTCGGAATGATGTTGCTCTGCACTTTCGTTACTGCTGGAACCGTTGCAATGCGTAGTACGCGGTCTTCTCTATCATACACTTTTGGATGGAACACTCACACGGGTTTCTGCACTCACACGGTACGCTTTGCGGCACAATCTGCTCGTAGAGTACGAAACATTAGTCACGGTCAAAAAAAAACAAAACAAAAATGTCATAGTTATATCAAACAGTAACTATTAGATACCAAAAAGCGGTATACTGTGGTCTGGACTCTGCTTTTGGCTGCTGAGGGACTCTGCCTATTTTGATAATATTACTTTGATTACTAGATAGCTACTAAATATGTTGAACATTTTAAGGTTAACAAATTTACCTGACCTTTTCAAGAAAAAATCAATATGATATGACTAACTGATTTTACATGGCATTTTCCCGTTGTTTAATAAACATATAATGCTCAAAACCGGTACTAGCCCCCAAAAATACCTGTTGTCGTCTTACTATCTAGGTGACTGGTTGGGTTCACACAGGTATTAATAACACAAGCAATCAAACTACTTTGCTGTAATATAGCCTATTTATTGTGGCTATACAGTTAACATCATATCACATTGTTCATTGACATTAAACCATTATACATTTATAATCATGTCACATCCTAGCACACTATCTAGTCTATAATATGAAGATCTACAGAGTCCCTCTCAGGCAGACCCTTGTTGCCTGTCGCGAGTCCAATCGCCCTCTGTTGGTCTACCGCGTGTCGCTATTCGACGGGCGGTAACTCTGCCCGAGTTCCTCGTGGACCCCGCTTGAGGCGGGTCATCTCAATGTCCACGGAACCCTGGACTCGGTGACTCTTGTTCTAGAAAGCTCTGGACGTTTCTTGTCCAGAGCGACTCGGTTATCTTTCTTGGGCTGGAGTTGCAGCCCTCTAATTCTTTCTGGTGATAAGCTTTAGGTGAGAAGTTGACAATGCCGTGTGGCGTTGGTGATCATGTCTGTCTACAGCCTTGTATCTAATGTGCTGCCAGTCATTTCTGATACTGATGTTCCTCCATGCCATGATGTCAAACTGTCCAGCATCTTCTCTCTTGGCCTCCCCAGGCTCTCTTCTCCTCTAACTTTCTGGTTGTGATGACATGTTCAGCCTTCTTCTTCTCATGAGATGCCCAGCAATATCGACTGTCTTCTTCTTCTTCTTCTGCCAGTAGCCTGCTCTCTTTGCGAGTTAACATCTATCAAGATATCTGCATTGCTCTTTCTATCCGGCCATGGTGTTCGCATCTCTCTTCAATAAAATCACATCTCCGCAGCTTCCACGTAAATGTACGCGTATCTGCTAATTATCCATGATTCGCTTCCATACATTAGGATTTACTCGATATAGTTCTTAAGAACTATTACGCACCACGATTGACAAAGTTAAACTTGCAATTTAGTCGACGGATCAACATCACAGCACACTGGTGTAACCATAAGTGTTCCATTCCACTCCTAACTCAAGCCTGAGTCCGGAAAATCTCAGTTCAGTGCACGAACTCCGTAGCACCGGCGAGGCTCCTGAAATACTTTGGGTAGATATTTAACTCGAAATTTTGCCCGGGCAGCGCCGTTCGGCTATTCTTTTTCGATTTCCAGCGGCCAGGGGATTTTTTACGTGCACTACAATACACACGGGCGTCCGATCTCACTACCCAGAGACCATGGAAAATTTGATTACTGGAAGTAAACGCGAAAAAATCCTGATCTCACCGGGGCTTGAACCCGGGACCTCCAGCACTCAAGGCGGACACCATACCTGGAGACCACTCAGCCCCCTTTTTTGCAAATAATTTGCGAAGAATAGTCTTCATCTTGGGAAATGCTGCCTTTGCTTGGGCTAATCTACATTAAGCTTCATTGATGCATCTTCCTTCTACTATAATTAAAGTACCCAAATAAATAAATATATTGACTTGTTTCAGACTGGTTCCATTCACTTTGATGTGCAGTTGGGTGTACAATTTCCTTGTGTAATAGCCATTACTGCTTTATGCTGGTAATAATCTGTTCTCATTTTTGCTGGTCTCTGCTATACATGATTATAGACATATATATTATGAGTGAAAAAGTGTTCATGGGTGACAAATCAAATGTACAGATATTTTATCTTCATATGTTCGAACTTTCTGATATCGACATGTTAAACGTTGCTTATTATTCTTACTATTTTATTCATGCTAAATTGTTACGTTTTGACATTAATTCTTCCTGTGTCAGCATGTATTTTTACTTTTTTTTTAAACAGGGAGTGCAGAATACTTGTGCATAGAATGGTTTGAAGTGTTAAAGTAACAACTCTCTGTGACAAAAGTTGTTGACAGCAAACAACGAGTCAAGATGGGAAGATGCCAAACATTAAATAGTGTTGGAATCATTCTTCAATGTTTTAATGACAACTTAATAAAAGAGCTTTGCAATTACATATCATACGAATATAAGAAATAGTTGAGTTACGCGATGGCAGGACGCCCGACTTATTGATTGAATTCAGATACCATTTTCTACACAACGTTAAATATATCTGTTATTGTCCGATCATTTTTAAAGTTAGTCTAAGACTCTCTCAGATCTGTTTATTATTATTATTATTATTATTATTATTATTATTATTATTATTATTATGATTATTATTATAGGCCCAAACTACAACATATCCAGGCGAACCTTCTGGCCTAGAGAGACAACAGTGGAAGATAAACTCTGTGGACCGCTGAGTGAACTAAAAAAGACTGTTAGATTCATACAAGAGACAACATTGCAGTTATAAACATATTTCAGGCGAACGAAAGAATTATTATTGTTATTATTATTATTATTATTATTATTATTTCTCTTCTTCTTCTTCTTCCTCTTCTTCTTCTTCTTCTTCTTCTTCTTCTTCTTCTTCTTCTTCTTCTTCTTCTTCCTTTTCTTCCTCCTCTTCGCTACACTTCTTCTGCACTGCTTATTTCATCATGTTTGTGTCAATTTTAGGAGTTATCTTATTGAATTGCATTAAAATTTGTTTACGTTGCATAATTGTGGGATAGTAAATGAGAATACCATATAAAATGGACTGAAATAGTGTCTAGGGTAAATAAATATTTGGTCCTCAGGTTCGCCGCATAAAGGCTGTTGATCGAGACAGTTTATTTCCTAAAAGACTCCAGGAATAGTGTAGTTATTGGCTCTATTGAAGTAAGAATTGGGGTTATGGTCGGATAGACTCCACCCACTTTACAAGATAAACTACCTTCCTGAAGAATAAAACAGAGAATAGGTCACTTAACCACAGATCTCTATCAAGTTGTTATTCGTGGATAAAAGATCTGAGACTGTGTGTTGGTCGACCTCCCACTGGATTCTCTGCAGAAAAACATATAGTAGCACAGTTCTCTACAACAACAAACAGTGTAACACTGGTCACTAGACAATGAAAACTCTCCTGACGAACACATATATATTTTATTGACAGAATCTAGTAATATGGAAGTACAAGACTCTGTCTCCACTACAATCTATCAAACATCAAACAAAACAAATACATTATCAAGTAATGCATTCAATTCTAATCTAACAACTCCCTCCTCCTCTTCTCTTCCCTGCACCTAAAACCCAATCATCCGCACTTTGCTTGTTGTGCCCTACTCGGGATGACTTTTTCTACTATGTGCCGTTTAATCACCAGTCGGCATATACTCCACTACAGTCTATCACACGGAAAAACCACCCAGAACATAGATCAGAGATCTGACTGGTGATTGTATCTCGGTTGTAATTCAGTCTTGAAGACTCCAATATTCTAAAACAGGAGAATGTAGATTCACTCCACACTGGGCCTCTCTATAACTGTCTTCATTCTCCCACAACAACAGTCCTATGACGACAATTCTACTGTTCTGACCTACTGCTGAAATAGATGGGCTCCTCCCATCCTAACTTGACCAAACACCACAATGTGCCACTGAGGAAAAACAAGGTTCTCTGGATACTGAACACGGTAATGGGGATACGGCTCATTGACGTTGATAAAATACAGTCATAATTGACCAACAAAAGGAACTGTCCTCACTTGTCCCTTCTATAAAAATGATGATGGTGTGACTGAGTCTGGACTACTCGATATGGCATTGGTCTTGAGAGGAAAATATGTCTGCATAAAATAGGGATTTCACCCCTTGGTATTAATGTCCATCATTCTGGAAAAGTGGAAGCACGGACTCGCAACGACGTAATGAGGTTGTTGGTGAAGGAAGGACTCTCCATGAGCAGGGGTCATAGCTAGTTGAACCTCTCTAGGCGATCTCCCGAAGATTGTAAGACTTGCATGCTTCATCGTTACAAAGACGAAATCTCAAATGTCTCAGTACCACATTTAAACAAACCAGGGAAACGTAGCTGGGTTCATTGTTCACTCCATTGCATATGCCTGCTTCACATCGAGAGTAACATCCAGTCCGTAAACTGTTGCAGACTATAACCTCCATGAACTACAGGAAGAATATTAGTGTCATCTCTCGTCAGACGCCAGTGATGAGTATTAGAAGCTTTTCAATACATGATATCACCAGAGTGCCAAAACCCAAAAGAAGGAGATAACTCCGTCTGGAGTTTCTCACTGTTGCTAGAAGAAAAATAGGGGATTACGTCCCCCGCCTCTGGTTTCCAGGAAAGAATGCCGCTGGCCAAAAGTACTGAAAGACTCCTGGCGTAGACAGTCCATCCTCTTAACCGACTTCTAGTCAAAACGTATCGGCCAGATGTTTACAGCTAAAGTTGTCTATACTTAGATTCATCTAAAATCAGCCAAGATCCAGCTAAGATGTTCCCCGCCTGCCTCAAATGTCTGCAAATCAGAAAATGTCAAGCCGTGAATATACTAGCTTATTATGCAGGCTCATAAGACTCACAGAGACAACAATTAGACATATAGTCCGAGGACAAACCTCATATCATAATGGGTGGTATCACCTGTGGGCCTGTAACGTATGGGTCTATTTGGCGGGAAGGTGGGCCGGTAATCTGAGCACTCTACCAACCTCACTCTTCTACCTATACAACGAACAGGACATCACAGACACCAAATGGAGATATATTCTCACACATACAAACACTCCTCTATATGGGAGGACAACAATCTGTTATAGAACATGACCAGGGTGTGACTAAGGTCGGGGTTTTGTAAATATTGGCTCCAATGTCTTGTTATTTTGGCAAGCACACTGCACGATTTACGGCAGGTAAAAATGAGTATTTAGGTATGTGAACCGTTCTCATACATATGACTGAGCCAATGACATACAGGGTCCACCAAATCCGACAAAACAATGGGGTGTCTTATCTAACTGTGTCCCCAGGCTGTCATACACACAAAATATACGTTCCGTCCCCGGCATATTCTGTACACAGATGAAGTAAAGATTCATACATACAATATATATATATACATATGCGTACAGGTTCTGAATCTTTAACAAAGGCATTATGTAACACCTGCATACTTTACCAAAAGTCCGGTAAAGATAGGCTCTTCCCTAGATGAGATTGAACCAAAAGTGAAGATAGATTGAACTCTGCAGAAACGGTACAGCATTTACAGAGACATCAAAGTCTTCAAAAGAAGATGAATCAGTAATCATAGCATGATAAGAATTATAAGCATAGGAATATAGGACAGTGGTAGAGACGTTCAAATCTCAGGCTGTCTTTCTTACAGAAGTAACGGTGCCGTAGCAAACTCCGCCAAAATACATACATGACATGTAGTATTACTTCTCATATCAAACAAAGATTGTATTAAATATCTAACACAAATCTTATCATTCAAAAAAAACATGTGTATGCTCACCAATGCAACATAGAGGCAAAAATTGGCCCACAATTGCCTACACCCTCTCCCTAAAGAATTCACATCTTACTTGGTGGCTGGCCAAGACTCAAGTGACTAGGTCTGGTCCCGCCTGGGAGTTTTACCAAACTATTCCATTCTATTTGGAGCCCCAGCCCCAAATTCCGCCTCGTTCTGAACAATGGCATTCGTTACCATAAAAGGAATTGCCAGTCTCTTGTACGTAATATTTCTATTTCCTAGAAAAGGTATTTATAATCGTCTGCAAGCTGGAGTAAACTGGGACGTTATGTCACAATAATGTATATGTATACATTTTTGCCCATTTGTTTCCATTTTTGTGAGGATGCTCACGATAATTGTCAGTGTATGTGTGTGTGAAGTGTGGGAGTTTGTTCGTATTAGTTTCAGTGATTATGTTAGGCAGCATGCAAGTGTCTAAATGTGAATGTGTGTGTATGGGTGGGTGGGTTTTGGGTGGGGGATGGGTGTGGGGATGTGTGTGGGTGGTTTTGTGGCTTATGTTTGTATGTGTGTATGTGTATATGTGTATGTGTGTATATATGTGTATGTGGGTGTATGTGTGATTGAGTATATGCATATGCTAGGGCAGTGGTTCTCAACCTTTTTTGGTCCGTTCCTCCCTTCACCATATTTTTAGGACGTCATTCCCCCCCCCCTCACCATATTTTTAGGACATCATTCCCCCACCCCCTTACCATATTTTTAGAACGTCATTCCCCCCCCCCCCCCCTTTTTGTATTTCCTCCTTAAAATTTTCCCCCTGCCCCTACACAGTATACGTAATAATTGAAGTTAAATTTAATAGCACATACTAAAACAAGTCTAGACATGTACATAAAATGTGATTTGCGGATCTACTTACGTTATAAAATGAATTTCAGAAGGGTGATGCGTACAGAAGCGTAAAGTATGAAAGGAAAAACAAGATCAAGTAATCGGTTCTTGTATTAACGCGATCTTGAAATAATCTTCATTCCCCCCCCCCCCCCCTGGAAACCCCAAAATTCCACCCTGGGGGGGGGGGGGGGGGAATTCCCCACCGGTTGAGAACCACTGTGCTAGGGAGTGTGTATTTGTATGTTAATGAGTGGGTGCATAACTGTAAGTTTGTGCAAATCATGTAAATGTGTAGGCAGTATGAGTATTGTAAGTATGTTTTTATGAATGTGCGTGTGTGCATATGTCTGCCGGTCTGGTAATAAGCATTGCTTATGTCTACAACATTCATTTGACAATGCTTTTTTTTTCTTAAGTGAATGTAACATGCACTATTCATGATCGAAAGATGAGTGTTTGGAAGGGCCGAATGTAAATCGGGCCTGCGTGCCCAATTTGTGACCCTTTGAAAATAAAGTTTAGTTCGTTCGTTCGTTCATTCGTTCGTTCGTTCGTTCGTTCGTTCATTCGTTCGTTCGTTCTTCTTCTTCTTCTTCTTCTTCTTCTTATTATTATTATTATTATTATTATTATTATTATTATTATTATTATTATTATTATTCCTCTTGTGTAAAAGATTTCCTGTAGCTCAGCCTATGTAATCGTCATAGTATTAATATTTGTCTCTAATTTTTTATCTACGTGTGTTTTAGCTATCCCCCTACTTCTTTGCCCTGTGTGTTCCAGACGATTCTCAGGTGGTTTTCTCTGTGTACGTTTTACATATCGCCATCATCTTTTTCTTGTCACAGTGACTCAATTGTATTTATCAATATGGTTATTTTTAATGACTGTGTAGTGTTTGAAACTATTGCCGGTCCAAGTTTTGTATTAACCCTTTGTAAAGTTCAAGCAACATAATAGGTAAATACAAAACTTGACCTGACAATATTTTCAAACAATGCACAGTCATTAAAAATTATTTCTCTCCATGCAGTCCACGCTGGTAATTCTGTCTTACCAGCTTTCGGACATTGCCGACCAAACAAAAACAAAACCCTAATGCAACGGGACAAATATTTATCAAACACTCCATGCTGAATATCGTAACATAAACATAATGAAATAGACAACGAGTATGTCGCCATAAAGACGGATATTATGTCAAGGTTACTCAAAATACAACTCCAAACAAACGAAAACCTGTTGACTGAAATATAAGGGATACCGTGTATCCAAATTGTAGCCAAACTGGTTCAACAGAACGTTGTCTATTTTCAATGTTTTTTTAATTCTTGGATGAATACTATCAGCTTGTGACAGAACAGGTGGCTGTCCGTGGGTATGAACAAGTAACATAAGTCCATTAGCACTAAATAAAGAATTACTGTTATGTTATATTTAAAACAAAACCAGAAGTAAAATGACACAATTCCACATTAAGTCCCGATTACTGGGGAATCAGCATAACGTGTGAAAGATAAGGAGCCCGGCGTTATGTTACTTAAAGCAGTAGCAAGACAGGTGTTTAAATCTCGTCAAAACAAGGAAATGATAAAAGAGTCCCATAAATCGATGAATCGAAGAAAGATTACCAGACGGTAGTATGTAGAGACAAACACAGATACAAGCATGATCTTCTCTCTCTCTCTCTCTCTCTCTCTCTCTCTCTCTCTCTCTCTCTCTCTCTCTCGCTCTCTCTTTCTCTCTATCTCTGTCACTCTCTCTCTGTCTCTCTCTCTGTCTCTCTCTCTCTCTCTGTCACTCTCTCTGTCACTCTCTCCGTCACTCTCTCTGTCACTCACACACAAACACTCACATACACACAGGAATCAGGTTTCCACACATGACGTTGCGTCAAAACACACACACACACACACACACACACACACACACATGAATCAGGTGTCCACACATGACGTTGCGTCAGTGTTCTCTACGTGTATTCTAGTCCGTGTTAGTGCCCCTACATGTCCAGACTCAGCCACTTTCTGAACCTGAAACTTGCATTCTTCTTCTTCGCCTTATTCTACTGTCTTCCATCCCCCAGTAGAACATAGGCCGTCATCCACCTCACATAAATCAACTCCATACAGCAGTACTAATTTCACTTTAGAGTTAGATGTTGTAAGTTTGGTTCTAGATTCATTTTCCATTGATTTCTACAAATTTCCTAGTGCTCTGAATACTCATCTTATCTTTTGTAATGTTATTTTAACATCTCGGTGTTCTCCCATCCTTTTCTGCGTTCTTAACTAAAAATGTATATGGTTCCGCCTCTTGAAGTGAGGTTTCACCCCAGGAGATCTGCTTATCATGTTTGATTTATTCTCATGATCTGTCTTTTCCATTTGCACGTCAGACGTAGTTGTTGTGATCTCCATAATTTATAATAGTGGGGACTTTCCAAAAGATTGTCAGAAAGAGACTCCCCGTGGCAATGAGTTGGTAAGCAGTATGAGGAACATACAGCACGACGATTTCGCATACACTGAAGAAGAAAATCAATGCATTTGAACTTAAACGGTACCGAACATCTTAGACTACTGCGGATCACTAAAAGGGCGAAAACAACATTTTAAAAGACCCTAACATCTAAGGAAACTTAATAATAAACAATGCTGTGCACATTTTGTGGTGTGCTTTCGCTCGCTTTGCACTCAAGCGTAGTCCATACACATGCTATAAATTCTAGGCAATGGACAGTTTGCGCAGACTTGGCTTTCCCTATTACCAGTGCCTCTTGCCATCAGGCGAACCGACTCCAACTTCTCAGGTATTGTAAAGTATTGGGGGACAAGAAGACAATATTTTAGCCGAACTGATCGATATAGGGGTTGAACCCGCTACTTTGGCATAAGAACGCCGGATGTTTAAGAAAGAACGCCCTTACCCATTCGGCCATGCTTACCTTCATGTGAAACCAAAACACTTTGATCACATCAAACATCAAACTTTGTTAGAAAACAAAGAAACAGATATACAATGAAAGGTTTCTGACAGATGTGGCCGAGGCCGACACACACACGGGTACGAGTACGGGGCATTAAAGGTACATTAGCATGAGACGAGACTGGGTAAATGGCAATGGGTCGAGAATCTTAACGGTAAGCTGTAATAAGAGTGACGTCCTGCACAGAACTTGCTGTCTGATACGATAGAATATATTGGGTGGTAGTAACAGCCGTAATAGTATTAGTAGAGAAGTGGTGGGGATAGTAGTAGTGATTCTGGTTCTGGTGGTGGTAGTGGTAGTGGTGTTAGTGGTAGTAGTAGTTGCAGCAGCCGTAGTTGTAGTAGCGGTAGTAGTAGTAATAGCAGCAGCAGTAGTTGTAGTAGCGGCAGCAGCAGCAGTAGTATTATTATTGGTCTTGGCTTTGCTGGATGTCATACTAACTTTGATTGTGTATTTAGTGTAACCACATCCTGCTGCAGTTGTTCTTTCCTTAATGGCAGATATTGCGCGCCTTACTTGTACTTTACTGAGGAAACTAAAGTGCTAATAATGATTTAATAATTATTTCCATGAAAACATCAAAAACACAACATCTGCATGCGAAGAAAAATTGTCCGCGTGGAAATTACAATGCTGATTTACGTTTTATTAGGTTTTTAATAAAAATGTGTATTGTTTTGATAGATTTACAGTAAAATATGCCAATGTTTACAATTATGCGCATGCGCAAACTGTTTTTATTTTTAAATATACCAGAAGATAACATTTTTTACAATTAATAAACACAGGAACTAGTAGTAATTTAGGGTCCTTTGACACACTTGCTTTGTTGTGATTTACATTTTTTCACAAAATTTCACCAGTTTCTCGATGTGTTAGAACTGCTTGCAAATGTGGGGTTTTTTGAATATATTTGTATTGTCCTGTTGTTCCGTTTGCCGTGCGCAGAATTTGTTGCGCAATCCCAGCTTTGAAAATGGTGTATCGTACTGGACACATGATGGTTTCATCATGCAGTTGGACTTCACGCAGACACACGCGGGAATAGCGTCTGCTAAATGTACCAGCAGGTTCGTTAATTTAATAGTCATGACCATGTATTCTTCTTCTTCTTCTTCTTCTTCTTCTTCTTCTTCTTCTTCTTCTTCTTCTTCTTCTTCTTCTTCTTCTTCTTCTTCTTCTTCTTCCTCTTCTTCTTCTTCCTTCTTCTTCTTCTTCTTCTTCTTCTTCTTCTTCTTCTTCTTCCATTTATCTCCCAATGGAGCATAGTAACTCAACCAACTCTCGCTTTAGCTATTTGTAGTTAACAGATAGTTGAATGTCCTTCACAGGAAGACGCAATCAATTTCAGCATTGTTTGGCTATTTGCGATTTACTACGCGATCTTTACCTTCAGTAGTTTGTCCACTGCTTTCTAAACGACTAACGCTCATACCATTGACATCAACGCAAAGCAGCCTTTTCTAGACTAGCTCATAACACTTATTTACCTTATACTTCACGCCGTAATGTCGTTGGTGATTATGTCTGTACAAAACCTTCTGTCTCGTGTGCTGCTGCCCATTGCTGACACCAATGTTCCTCCATGTCATTTAGTTAGTTAGTTAGTTAGTCGCAGTTCCAACTTCACAGCAACGGGTCGTCCCCATTATGCTCTGTTCCTGTGCCAATGAATATCACACAAAACGCTCCCCACTGCCCAATGTGAAAAGTGAAAAAGATAGGAGTCTCGACAAACAACAGCCCGCACAGATACACTGTGCATAATGCCGCCGCCAGAATGTCAACACAATAGTCCCCCACAAAACACCCAGTTCATTTCTGATGGAATCGGCAGTCATTTTCCCATCTGGATGTTTCCTAGATGTTTCAGAACAGGAGAGCACTCACACAGTCCACGAAATACAGTTCATCGTCGATGGCAGTAGCAGTCAACCAGAAGCCCAGCAGCCACGCATTTCTGCATAAGGCAAAAACCGGTCAACTCTGGGACATAGCCATCTGCCATCGCTCCGAACATGCAGTCACGTTCCAAAAAACCTCAGGCAGATTCAAAAGCACTTCATACGCAACTCACAGCTCACAGTGTCGCGCCACGCACTCACTCAGTAGCAGGGCGACGGAACCATCAAGCCTCCTTAGTTGCCTCTTACGACATGCGTGGTAGGCTGCAGTGTTGCTATTCTTTGCTTCCCTTATGGGCCCCGGAAACACAAGTGTCCAGCATCTTCTCTCTCTCTCTTTCTCTCTCTCTCTCTCTCTCTCTCTCTCTCTCTCTCTCTCTCTCTCTCTCTCTCTCTCTCTCTCTCTCTCTCTCTCTCGCTCTCTCTCCTCCCGTTCAGGTTTCCCATTGTCACGAAGTGCTCCAGATATTCTTTATGTCTGTTAACGGTGTTCTCGTCATTATTCCATAAAACCTCTCCGACATTCTTCTAGATCTGAACATCAACTATACTGTACGGTTTATGTGGTTCACAATACAACCTATGCTGTTGTCCACGTATGATCCCTAGATAGATAAATTATAGTCCATATGTGCCATTAAACAGACCCTTTAAGGGGGAGTTGAAATTGTGTCGTCCAGACTATTTTGAATATGTGTTTACGAAGCAACCCTTGATTTAGTCTATCCATTTAAGTTTTGCTTTTTCCTTCTACTTTGCGGTAATTTTAAAACACTATAAAAAAGATTATGATGTCAGATCTTAGATAGATGTGACTGAGCTTCCATATGACAGTAGACCGGACTACCTGCTTCTGTTAACTCCGAATTTTGGAGCGACGCTTACCAAACCCGACACCCCACATTGTGCCAACGGCTTCGAGCGGAGGAGCGCAATTGGGAGGGTAAAAGCCTTATCCTAGGGCGAGGAAATGCATCCTAAAGACTGAATGTCATGGCAGGGCAGACCAGGCCCTAAGCCTAGGTTGGCAACTGGTTTAGGATCGAAGCTCCGACAGGCGGACAGTTAGAGCATTGCTTTGCTGATCCGGCAGCTTCTGCATCTTGTCTTGTTCCAGACGTATTGGTGTTACTTTTCCTCTGGAGTACACTAGACAGGCCGAGAGAGGGATCATTTTTCATCGGCAACACATGGTCTCTAAATTCAGCCCAGGCTTTGTGTTATGGAGAGGTATAACTCCATTTTACAAACTATCATCTGTCAAGACGGCAAGGTGCCAGTCAAAAGAGATTATAAATCGATTTATAAATAATTTACGACACATGTTATAAATATATTATTATACACGTATATCAATCAACCAGGTGCCATCTCCACAATGCAGATTGGCTGCAATGGATCTTCAACACTGCCTGTCTCTCGCCTTGACTGTACATTCTGTCAGACTGCTGTTCGTCCATTCCTTGATGTTATTTTCCCACGTGATTCATTGTTTACCTCTTGCTAGCTTGCCTTCAACCTTGCCAACCAGTACGGATTTTTAAGAATATTATACCTTTTAACGTGGCTAAAATATTTCATTTGTCTCTTTGTTATGTTTTTCATCAATTCAATTTCCCAGGTTTTTTAGAACCTCTGTATTGATTGATTGATTGATTGATTGATTTAGGAATCGACATCACAGCATTCGGGGCATTCCCATAAGTGCTCCGTCCCCATCCTAAGCAGCCAGCGAAGAGTTACAACACTAATAGTACCAGTAGCAATCTGATAGAACCTCTGTATAAGATTGTATTTTTTTTGTTTCCATGAAATACGACATATTCGTCTGTATATCCACATCTCTAGGGCCTCTTTTCGACTTTCTAATGTGTAAGGTGGAAACACAAGTTCTTAACAGTAATACGAGCGGGAAGTCAATAAGTAAGTCACAAATGGCTGTAGAAAAATGACTTAATATGAAAACAACTTGAAACCAGTTTATTTGTACGCATACATTGTCCCTTTATTTCTCAACATAATTTCCATCAAAATTGATGCACTTGTCCCATCGTTTTATCAGTCCTCCCAAACCGGCTGCATAGAACTGTGTGCTCTGTTTTCTAAACCATGTTTTCACTTCGCATTCAATTTCGGCGTCATTCGCAAAATGTCTCCCGCCAAAGTACGTTTTCAGTGGACCATAGAGGTGGAAATCGCTGAGGGTTAATTCGGGGCTGTAAGGTGGATGTTCCGGAACTTCCCATCTTAGTTGGTTAATTTTCTCCTGAGTTAATCGAGCCGTATGTGGTCTATCATTGTCATGAAGAAGCAACACTCCTCTAGTCAGCAGTCCTGGACGTTTTCTTCGAATTGCATAATGAACCATCGATAGAACTGCACAGTACGATTCAGAATTTATATTGTCACCTTTCTTCTTGAAATTGGTTAAAAGCACGTCTTGACAATCCCAGAAAACTGTCAGCATAACCTTCCCTGCTGATGACGTAACCTTGAATTTTCTGACAGAAGGCGAAGAAAGATGTTTCCATTGCATTGAATCACGCTTTGATTTGGGCTGGTAATGATGCATTCACGATTCCTCCCCAGTATAAGCAGGAAGCATGTCCTTATGAATGTCCTTTGCAGGCAGTCCTTTTTTCCACAATATCCGCGCAACATCACGTTGCTCTTTGGTTGTACACTCATTAAGTACAGTCGCAATTTTATTTATGCGCTGCGCATGCGCGTGAGACACCTAGTGCAACCTGACGAACGGTAATATAAAGTTCGATGTTGTTGTCACCTAATGACACCTGTAGAAAACACCAACTAAATTTATCTGCTATCCAACAGAACTGTGTGACTTACTTATTAACTCGCCCTCGTAGTTCATGAAACATCTAGGGATGTAAAGGCGGCAGGCATTACACCATCAAGTGCCGATTGGTCTATACAAATATGGGTCTAGTACCATATGTCCAAGGCTTCCCAAAGCGTGTAACAGGGTCCTTTACTAACGGTACTTACATGTGCACAATGCTGTCCTCGTCAGCCATAACGGCTTATATAAACTCTGCGACGTGTGGCAGATCTTAGAGAAGGCAGGGGAAAACCACAGTAATGATGGTGTTGTACAGTCATGCACAAAGTGGAACCTGTAAACAGCACAAAACCAAGAATAAGACTGAGCATTGAATTGTACTGCAGAATAGTACATAGGTTTATATTGTATGCAATACAAAATGTTACTAAATATTCATAAGTAACACTATATACGTATGAATTCATGTTTTTAATGTGACTAATATACATTAGGCCGGCTTAGTGGCTTAGAGGTTATGACTTTTCTCCGTGATCTCGTATACTCTCGTGGGTTAACGTGATGACGGTAAGAATCAGCGGTGGTTCGAATCGCATCGATAACATGCGGGGTATGTGAGCCGGCCGCTCAGAAAGCAATGGCAAACTACTGAGCGTAATCTTGCCAAGAAATCAACATACAGCTGAGAGATGCTGGTGTTGACAGCAATGTCCTGTAAAGGATATGAAAAGAAAAAAAATATACATTAGACAACTCAACCGTGAGAAAGAGTATCTTCTCAAATGTGCTCATTTTCAATGTCGCTCACATACATACACAAACGAACATATCTATACACATACACACATGCATACACGCACACACACACACACACACACACACATTATAAAAGTTGTTTGTCGTCTAGCCCTTATTTTTATGTTTATTTAACTATACCCCGGTTGTTTTTCTATATCGTCTTGTCTCCGTGGTCTACCACCATGATTCTGTATGTTCTTGTCTTCATGGTCTCCAGTCATATTTATGTGTATTCTTAGTGGTCTCTTGTCATGTTTCTATGTATGCTTGTCTTCGTGACCTCTGCTCCTCTTTCAGTATTATGAGCGTGCTACAAACAGATACATACATAATTACATACATACATACAGGACTCAGACCTCCCAAGGACCAGCACAAGAATTGAGCCTTGAACCCGGAGGCAGGTATGCTTTTAGCGCTTACATCAAGCTCTTTGACAGCCTCCAAGGAATTGAGCCTCAGGAAGTGGTGGTTAAAATCGCCATCGACTACGACAATGGTAAGGTTCTTTTTCTTAATTTCTGGATAGTTCTATCTGTTTTGCTTTGTCTTTCTGTGGTTGTGGGTAAAGTTTTCAGGAATGTAATTGCTTAGAATTAAACAGAAAGAAAACAAAGAGTGGCACGACATCGAGAAACTGCACATCACAACTGACAATTGTATATAATTGTTTCAAGATAACACAGTGTGATATAATGAGACGCTACCAATAAATAATAAAGATGGTGTCGTCTCCACAATGAAGGTTGGCTGCAATGAATCTCCAACACTGTCTCTCGCCTTGAATATACATTCTGTCAGACTGCTGTTCGTCCATCTCTTGATGTTATCTTCCCACTTGTATCGTTGTCTTTATTTCAAGTGCTTATTTCTTTTATTTAATTATTTTTTTCCTCGGAAGCTATTATTTGGAACATTCGTAAATCGGGGAAGGCACGGTCACCTCTTCGGTTACGGAAGGTGTCACGGAAAAACTGCGGTTTAGTGATTCCTTGATAACTTACATATCAAAATACATTGTAGGAGGAGGGTTAACAATTGTGTACTTCATTGTGAGAGGAGGAATAAAGTAAAGATCATTGACCTACTAATATAAAAATAGGATACAGGTGTTCGCAGAGTTCATTGCCTGACGATCGGATCGTACGGACACGGAGAACCGGGGAAATCGCGTGGAGTAAAAATGAACGGAGAATGCTTTGAAGTGCGATGAACGGAGGAACAGCGTAACAACGGAGGAAACGAGCAAATAGTCACTACGTGATTTTACCGCCTTTTGATGGGCAGGATACGGCAAAGTTGATTGTAGATCAAACAATCAACGGAGGATTGGACACTCAATATAAATACTAGCAAGTGGTTTTATATTTAGTGTGTGCTACCAAACTGGACGGAAAGCTGGATTTATGTGTCCTGTAAATGAAAAGAAATATCCTCCCTTATAATGGGATAGAGTGCTTATGTGCGGATAAATTTCGATTCGGGGACTTACATTAATTCTATATATATATATAAGGTAGTATAACTTTAGAGTAATAGTTTTAGCATAGGAAAATAGATGTGTGTGCATAGTGTTTACCATTGCTTTCTATTAGTGAATAGTTTAGACTTTGGTGAATTCATATATCTTATGTTGGTGTTTACTTCGGAAGCCTTGTCATTGCGGCTGGAGAAGGACACTTGCATAAGTAGTATTAAGTGGCAGACGCCTATCACTTGATATGTTATACTTCTCACAGGTTCAAATTCCCATCCGGATATATCAGAGAAGATAGACACATATTTCTTGTGTGCAGGAAAAGCTGTATTGATAAACTCAAGGCATGTCATTTGTGGGGAGAGAAAGTACCCCAATAAACCAAGTAATAACTTAGACAAGGTCTAATACGAAATAAACATACCTTTAAGGGAACTTTGAAGAAGAAGAAAAGAATAATTAGATAACCAGGGTAATAATGGAAAAAGAAGGATGAGTTTGCAGAAAGCAAAGCAAAATAAAACTACATACGTCTTGTATGCATGGTGAGGAAACAATAGACAAGTCAAAACATTGCTAGTAATTAGAGACAATAGGCCGAACTGTGGTGATGTGGTTTTTCCGGTGTTGGATAATTACTTTCATGAAACAGACTCGGGCGAAGTCATAAACTTACTGGAATATTACTAATTTACGGTGATCCAGTGGTGAAAAGGTTTGTTTCGTTCAATAACGGATTTATCTTCACTCAAGCATACGGATCATCCAGGGTGAGAGCTGTCCTGTTTGATGTGCTGTCCTCTGGTTTTGCGGAATGATTGGGCGAGATGTGACACCGCTGATAGACATTACGATTTCATTCTGGCACCAACAATAGAATACACTATCAACTACGCTTACACAGTCCATACATACACCAGACATAGTTTTTATTAATAAATATTTTATTAATCGTTGAAAGGAACTGTTGTCGGAGTATGTGTTGAGGGAATAATAGAGAGAGAGAAAGGAATAGATATATGGAAGGGAAGACAGAAGGGAGGAGTGTAGACAGAAGTCAGTCAATAATCCCAAAAGATAATAAGATTGAAGATGTGCTTGTTGATTCCACTTTCCTCCCGGGAAAATAAGTGACATAAATGGTGGAGCGAGCGGGGTAGAACATAATACCCATATGAACTGGAGGCATAACAGGGCATATGCATAGAGGGGTACCTACATATTGGCACAGGCATAGCGGAGTACCTGCATGTTGGGACATACTGATTGGAATAAATATAAGTATACATTGATGACTTTTAATGGAAGGACGTCCATTGGATATATGGTGCCATTACATTTATGGTAGAAACATTTCATTAATGCTGGTGACTTTACAGTGAGAAAGTTCCAGACAGAGTGAATGTGGATAGGTGGTAAGACACATTACATACCTAGTCACTCGGTCACACGTCTACATAAGTCTTTATCCTATATCTCCTCTTTTGGATGAGAGATTGGTTGTGATGTACTGTGTGGTGTCGTAGATTAATAATATTGGATAGACATACATAAATGATATAGGTTCTAGGTAGAATATAATTCTATAGTGAGTATTGCTTTACTGCCTTGAAGTGTCTGTACTCTATTTGCTGACTTACCTTCTTAACTATGGCAACTCCTAAAGTAACGACAGCAGAACTAAGGGCCAACGGGGAGGCGATTGGTTTAGCTGGTTCGGAACTAACTGATTACATACAGGAAAGAGAAAGGGAAATTCGTCAAGCCGAACGAGAAGATCGGAAGGCTGAGTTGGAATTGAAACGCATAGAAATGGAACAAATCAACAAGCGGTTGGATGCTGAAGTGGAGCAGACCAAAAAGAGGTTGGACGCGGAAGAGGCCAACAAGATACGAGAACATGAATACCGCATGAAAGAGATGGAACTCAAAACACAAACTAAGGGAGAAATAGATGGCGCGGAAGGCGGATCATCGTTACATGATTCAACCAACATGAGTGGATCTAGCTACCATGCAATGAAGTTTCCCTTAGCTGTTTATGAGGAGCTGCGTTCTTGCGCCGTTAGGCCGATACATCCGACTTTTGCGGGCATTTGTTGTCCTGGTTAACCTTCCCGGGACCGTTTATTTATGTGTGGGACTGTATATGTAGCCATATAGTCATGTGTGGGACTGTGTGTGTAGCTGTGTAGTCATGAAGTGGGGCTGTATGTCCAGCCATGTAGTCATGTGTGGGACTGTTTGTGTAGCCATGTAGTCATGTGTGAGACTGTATTTTTAGCCCCGTAGTCATGTGTGGGATTTTATATGTAGCCATGTACTCTTGTGTGGGACTTATATGTAGCCATGTAATCTGTTTCCGTCTGCACTGTTTATAATGATCAAGTAGTCACTGTGTAAGCAAGTGTAATACTAATGCACCCTGCAAACACGTGATCGTTGGTTTGTTAGTTACCACTCACGTCATGTTCGCCCTTGTACGAGCAGGCTAGTTTTTCTATTCACTATCCAATGTTTTGTCTTTCAGTTTCCGCTGCTGCTTGTTGTCTCCCAGTGGAGCGTATACCCTCAACCAACTCATCTTAGGGCTTTTTGTAAACTTGTTTATGATTGGTTAGATTTTGCAGATGAAAGTCGTCTACATAATGAGTTAGCCAGCCCCATGCCAACCCTCATTAATTGAATCTTACGGTATGCATGATATGTTACAGTGTTAATATTCTTCGTTTAGGGGGAGCTGCGTGGTCTCGAGGTATGGTGTCCGCCTCGAGTGCTTGGAGGTCCCGGGTTCAAGTCCCGGTGATGCCGGGATCTTATTCACGTGGACTTCTAGTAATAAATTTCCCCTGGTCTCTGGGTAGAGAGATCGGACGCCCGTGTGTATTGTTGCGCACGTAAAAAATCCCTTGGCAGTTGGAAATCGAAAAAGAGTAGCCTAACGGCGCTGCCCGGGCAAAATTTTGAGATAAAAATCTACCCAAAGTATTTCAGGATCCTCGCCGGTGCTACGGAGTTCGTGCACTGAGCTGAGTCTCTCCAGACTCAGATTTTGAGTTAGGAGGAAAACGGAGCACTTATGGGTTGCACCCGTGTGCCGTGATATTGATCCATCGACTAAACTAAACTATTCTTCGTTTCCCTTCTGGGCCCCGGTAACACTCGGACCACTCCATGGTCAAGGCTATTATTGTATTATTTGGCCCTCATCCACATACCGTGAACAGATCCATGTTAGCACGAATCAGAGGATGAGGTCCTAACCTTACACCCACTCAAATATAACAGTTGTCTGAGACTCAAAGAGCTCGTGTAAACTGAACAACAAACATTCATTGGCATCTAACAGGTATTCTTCCATCTCACAATTTGGTGCCAACGTGTCAATTTGTGTTCTCTTTCCATATTATCTTATTATATATCCCTTTGAATATAAATGTTATAGACGAGCTATAAGAATACCTTGAATAAAGAAAAGAACAAATGCATCCATACTTCAAGAGCTGGATATTGAAGAAGGTTGGCTATTAAAGACGATAAACCAAAGAAATTTGAAATAATTTGGTCAATTTAAACGTCACGAAAGTTTGGAGAGAACAATAATGGAGGGGTATATGCCTGGGAAGAGAGGAAGAGAAAGGCCAAAATGAAAATGGGTGCAAGATGTTGCGGATGATCTCCAGATGGGTGTATCGGACGCGGAACAGTCTTGCTTATGATAGAGAGGTTTTCCGGAAGGTTGTTATGAGAGCGAGGTTCTGCAAAGGACATGCTACTGAATGAATGAATGAATCCATAATTACCAGGCAAGAATATTCTAGGACCGCTATAAATGTTCTTCTCTAACTTTGAAATCTGCTTATACATGAATAGCATGTGACGAAGGAGTTGAATGCAATTCATAATCCCGCTTACCGCATTCGAAACACAGCTACGGGCGATTTGGAAGCATGCCCACTTGCGTTAGTTTTCATGAAATGGTATGAGTGCCGGTCGTTCAGATATCAATGGCAAAATACTGAACGTAAACTTGCCAAGAAATCACAAACAGCCAAGAAATTATGGGGTTAACTGAGACGTCCTGTAAAGGATATGCAGCTAACTTTTATACATGAATATGTGTGGAAGATGGTGTGGTGGTTTCCTTTTGGTTTCCATGTCAACGCGAGGTATGCTACTTTTGCTTTTGACAGCAATTTCAGGCTTTCGGATAAGTGAGTGCCCTCCTCTGTTCAGTTGTAGACTTACCCCGGTGGATATTCTACTCACAGAGCTATGTTTGCCACACAGAGATGTTGCTCCCACTATGGCGTGAAGGTGGAGGTTGGGAATTTCCCTTATTTGAACTATGAAACTGTGATGTATTTATTAAACTGCCCGGTACTTCGAGAGTCATTCTTCGTCATAATTATAACAATCTACTAGTGGTTAACATCCCCCTGTCGATAAGTTCAATAATGACAGCCTGTGCAAACATTACACACATATCAAGTCATTGCCTGCATCTAGTGCTTGTTTATTTTCATATTATCAGTATTATATTCATCTGTAGTGTGGTTCTTGTTCTGGTAATTCTAGTTTCTCTTCTACAGGGACAGATGATTTTGAGCTGACCGCACGCTTACACGTGACGCCCGAAGACGATTGGGTCATGCTGGGGTCTGATTTCATGTTTCCCAACAAACGTAAACAGCCAGAAAAGAGTTTCTTCATTTACAATGCATCGTTATCATTATCATCTCAAACAACACAATAATTTTAGACAGAACTCATTTTAACTCATTCAGTTCATAAAATAAGTTAACAGACAGAAAAAAATTATTTTTTAATTCTTAAAATGTGTGCTTAATAAGTGATTTTTTAATTTTATTTTTGGGAAGTACATTTCGAGAAACGATGCTACTTCTTCTTGTCCCCTTCATTTTCCTATTTCTCAATGAAGAATAGACTCTCTGCCGACACACGTCAAGCCCTATTGTCTTTTGTCATCTCCTTCAGTTTCCATATAACATTTTCTAAAGAAGTGCAAACTGTTTCATAGTTAGATAGACCAAATTAGAATTTCTTATTCCACTTTCTGTAAGTATGTAGTGAATGTTTTAATATAATATGTAGTTAAGATATGTTTCACTAAAAATACCAACAGAATAATACATGTATATCGTAGCTAGAATGTAATAGCTTCTTTTCTGTTTTCATAGAATATATTGTATCAACATCTTTTAGTTTTCTTAACCCTGTTCTATAGGTAGTAAGTCAGTCAGTCAGTCAGTCAGCCAGTCAGTCAGCCAGCCAGTCAGTCAGTCAGTCAGTCAGATAGTTAGTTAGTTAGTTAGTTAGTTAGTTAGTTAGTTAGTTGGTTAGTTGGTTAGTTCGTTGGTTGGTTGGTTGGTTGGTTAGTTGGTTAGTTAGTTAGTTAGTTAGTTAGTTAGTTAGTTAGTTAGTTAGTTAGTTAGTTAGTTAGTTAGTTAGTTAGTTAGTTAGTTAGTCGCGGAAATTTCATTGCAAAGGGTTGCCCCATAATGCTCCATTACTATGCCAGTAAATATCACACAAAATGCTTCTCACTGCCCCGTGTAAAATGTGGAACAGACAGGAGTCTCGACAAACCAACAGTCCTCACACGCTATGCATAATAGCCACAATATTAGTTAGCATGCACCCTAACCAGCTGCTAGCAGAGAACGTATATTTACGTTGGCTAAGGGGCATGAACCAGCTGCTAGCATAAAAAGTATATTTACGTTGGCTAAGAGGCACGAACCAGCTGCTAACATTGAGAGTTTAACATTACGTTGGCTAAGAGGCACGAATACAATATCAACACGCGGATGTGAATCGTGAATCCTTTTGCTAATAAAAACAAAAGAAAATTGTGGTTTTTGAAAGTCAAAGATACAGAAAAACTCTTAGAATACCATTACCAAAGTAAAGAAAAATACAGGCCTTCATAAAGATCTGAACATCGAAGACAGTGGCTCAGAGACAGTATCGTATCTCGTAACCTAAACTATTTTGGCCATATTGAACTTTATAGTGACTTCTTTTTTTTCGCATATCCTATTTACAGGACATCGCTGTCAACACCAGCATTTTACCGCTGTTGTTAATTTCTTGGCACGACTACGCTCAGTAGTTTGCCATTGCTTTCTGAGCGACAAGCTCATAACCCCCGTAAGTAACGAACTCGACGCGATCTGCTACCGAATTTCGCGCAGCTGCGTTACCCTACGTGGATATACGGGATTACAGAGAAAGTCAATAATTTCTTTGCCAGGGAGACCGGCTTATAGTGGCTTAGAAAGAACAATAATGGACGGCATGCTTCCTGGAAAAAAAAGAGGGATGTTGATCAACACGAAGATCAACACTGGACACTAAAATAATATCAAAACAATGTTTTCCCGAGGTGAATTTTAAAAACAAAGACACAAATAATAGATTGCATGATTTATGGCTGGCATATTTCGCTGCATCTCGTCAGGTACATACTGTAGTTTAGTTTAGTTGACGGATCAAGCATCACGGCACACAGGTGCAACCCATAAGTGCTCCGTTCTTCTCCTAACTCAAGCCTGAGTCTGGAGAAACTCAACTCAGTGCACGAACTCCGTAGCACCGGCGAGGATCCTTAAATACTTTGGGTAGATTGTTAACTCCAAATTTTGCCTGGGCAGCGCCGTAAGGTTACTCTTTGTTCGATTGCCAACTGCCAAGGGATTTTTTATGTGTGCAACAACCTCACTACCCAGAGACCAGGGGAAATTTTATTACTAGAAGTTCACGTGAAAAAATCCAGGCCCTCACCGGGGCTTGAAACCGAGAATGCAGAATGCACACAACATAAAGTAAAATTACTAGATAAATCCTTCAAGCAACTAAAATAATAATGAGTGAGATTTAAGATAGACCCAGTAATACGAGCTGGAGCATATAATACTCACTTTAACAATCTACGCTATGCAGCTGATACAGTATTTATAACCGAAAAAGCAAACGACGTTAACACCTGGTGGATGCTGGATTAATCGAGAGTGCAAAAGAGGACTTTCCGTGAATATCGCAAAAACAAAAACAACAACAACAAAATAAATAAATAAACAGAGAGAGAGAGAGAGGGGGGGGGGAGAGAGAGAGAGAGAGAGAGAGAGAGAGAGAGAGAGAGAGAGAGAGAGAGAGAGAGAGAGAGAGAGAGAGAGAGAGAGAGAGAGAGAGAGAGAATAATTATTTATATTACAGAAAAGGACAATACTAAATTAAAATATAATATTACAATAGGAGGCAAAGTCTTTAACCAATTCAATATATTCAGATATTTAGGGGAAATCATAACATTAGATGGGAGATGCGTGAAATATACTGAGATAAAAATAGGCCAAGGAAAACCAGCCTGTGAGAAGTCCTGTTCTGCTGTGCGGAAGTGAATCTTGCAATGTGAACGAACAAATATAGAACTTGACGACAGCGGAGATTTAGTTTCGGAGACGAATGCTGCGGATACCTTAGACTGCTGAGTAACTAACAACAACCACCTGGAAGTAGAACAGTATACGTAACAATAAGCAAAATATAGTGTTCTTTGGTCGTATAAAAGAGGGGCATTGGAGAACATCACGAACATCGTGACGACAGGAAAGAACAGTGACAGGAGAGGCAGAGGCAGACGGAGAGAAATGGTGCTATGCTGGTCTAAGGCGCCGGCATGAAGGATTCCTGAACCCCGAAGTCAAGAGCTCCGTGGAAAGACATGAACACCTACGACATGTGACAGGCTATAGTGTTTTACTGAACGGTAGGACAGTTTTGTGAAATAATGTCTTCATTACTATTTTATAATAGAAGATTGATCAAAAGACATGTTTATTATATGGCTTCAGTCTAGAAGATCTAGTACAGACTGTACATCTAGTACAGTAAAGATCTAGTACAGACTGTACATCTAGTACAGTAAAGATCTAGTACAGACTGTACATTGTTGTACATTGTTGTACATTGTTGCTGTATTTATTTTTGTTCTCTCGCTTTGATCTCAAGCGTTGTCCATAAACGTGCTACTGTTCTTAATGCACTGGAATGATTTTTGCCTGTGAGTTAGCTTTCTCTATTCGCCATTAGGCAAACCCACACCGTCGTCTGAGGTATTTGTAATTTACGTCACCAAGTCAAGGACGAGAAGTAAACATTTAATCCAGCTGACCGGTGTAGGGGTCGAACCCGCTATCTCGGCATCAGCGCACCGGATGTTTAAGAGGCAGTGCTCTTATTTATTCGGCTATGCTAACTTCCATTGTTGCTGTATATTAATTAAAAATTCTTCATTCTAATCCGAACGCATACATAGACAAGTGTACAGTGTGTTGTTTTAACACTATTTTGTCTCTCTTCCTCGACTGTTCAGCTTACAACAACGCTCGTCTCTATATTGGAGGGCCTGCACCTGAGATCTCGTTCTATTTTGATGATGTATCGCTGCTTAAAATTCCCGAACTCATCTCTTGGGAACAAGATGCCAATGATCGGATCGACAAGCTCAGGAAAACCAACATCCATTTTCAGTAAGTTAGTCGTTAGTCGTTAATTACAACTTCACAGCAAAGGGTCATCCCATAATGTTCAGTCCCTGAGCCAGTGAATATCACACAAAATGCTCCTCGCTGTCCCATGTGAAAAGTGGAACATACAGAAGTCCCGACAAGCTGACATCACCTACATGCATGCATGCATATGGCCGCTGAAAGAATGCCAAAACGACTGTCCGCAATTAAATTTACATTTCATCGTCGATGGAAGCGGCAATCCATAGAAAACTAGCAGTTGCACACATATTACTGTATAAAGCAAAGCCAGCTAGTTCAGCAACCGACAGCCTGCCATTTATCTGCACATGCAGTTCACAATACACATAACCGTAGACAGATGTAAAAGCATTCCACACTAAATCCACAGCTCACAGTGTCGTTCCAAGCACTTAACTCAGTAGCTAGGCGATGGAACCATGTACTACCAGTCCAACATGAGGAAATGTGTAAACAAACAGTAGCCAGAAGCAAAATAATTCCAGAGGCCTTAACAGCTCAACAGCCTATCCGCCATATTTCAGTTAGCTGACACGGCTTGTACAATGACATTATCAAGTGTTAATTATATCATTGTAGTAATTAATAAAGAAGACATATTGTAGTAGTAGCAGCAGCAGCAGCATTAGTAGTAGTAGAGGTCGATGTGTCTGAAAGGTTTAACTTTCGAAGACATATTTTGGTACACAATTTTAGGCTAGGTCGACCTAGGAACCCAAGTCAATTGTACAAATCCGAATTCCCCCCCCCCCCCCAGCTGCAGATAGAACCTATGACCACCAGGCCAGTAGTCGAGCGTCTAGCCACCGAATTCCCCCCAGCTGCAGATAGAACCTATGACCACCAGGCCAGTAGTAGAGCGTCTAGCCACCGAATTCCCCCCAGCTGCAGATAGAACCTATGACCACCAGGCCAGTAGTCGAGCGTCTAGCCACCGAATTCCCCCCAGCTGCAGATAGAACCTATGACCACCAGGCCAGTAGTAGAGCGTCTAGCCACCGAATTCCCCCCAGCTGCAGATAGAACCTATGACCACCAGGCCAGTAGTCGAGCGTCTAGCCACCGAATTCCCCCCAGCTGCAGATAGAACCTATGACCACCAGGCCAGTAGTAGAGCGTCTAGCCACCGAATTCCCCCCAGCTGCAGATAGAACCTATGACCACCAGGCCAGTAGTAGAGCGTCTAGCCACCGAATTCCCCCCAGCTGCAGATAGAACCTATGACCACCAGGCCAGTAGTAGAGCGTCTAGCCACCGAATTCCCCCCAGCTGCAGATAGAACCTATGACCACCAGGCCAGTAGTAGAGCGTCTAGCCACCGAATTCCCCCCAGCTGCAGATAGAACCTATGACCACCAGGCCAGTAGTAGAGCGTCTAGCCACCGAATTCCCCCCAGCTGCAGATAGAACCTATGACCACCAGGCCAGTAGTAGAGCGTCTAGCCACTACGCTACCGTAGTTGCCCATTTCTGAAGTACAAGCATTTTGTTTTATCTGATATTGTTCTTTTGCTTAAATTTAACTGTAAGTAAATATGCTACGTTAATTCACCATATCAGTTTTGAGTGATTAACTTGTTCGCTCTTTCAGGTTTAACGTGGATCCTAACTTTGATGTTGAACAGCTCCAAGTTCAGGTCTGTGTGCATTATGAGAAACGACTGTGATTTAATTACATATTTTGACTCCGTAACTTTTACCACTTGGTTAAAACAATCGAGAGATGTAACCACTGATGTTATAAATTTATGTATTATAATGTCATACAGCAATGGACGAACGGTACCAGTCCTTTGAATACAGCATTACAGCATGGCAAACAGCAGAACGTCACACTTTAAGAAAATAATTAAGGTCCAAAATCAAGCAATGCGAATCATAACTGGAGTCACGAAAACAACGCCTATTGGAGAACTTGAAAAGATCACATGTTTGGTCACACTATATCACCTATGCATCATGCCCAGGGACAGGCATAAATTAAATGATATTGGCAGATCACCTCATTTATCAGAGGTTTAATGGTTATTGTAGCGTGGTCTTCGAAGGGAGGGCGAGAGGGAGAGAGAACTGTACATGTAGTAGTGAAGACACTTAGACTGGCCTTTAGAAGAAAGTCTACCCACAGAAGGGATAACCTATGAATTTGGCTCATTAGATATTAGGAAGGAATGAATGCTGTTCCTGAAGACAATCAGCTTCCCTTACAGTGGTGCAGGACTGGAAGTTTAGATTGGACATTGTGTAAAAGATTCAAGACAGCTGGTCTAGGTCTCCAGACCACAATTCCTGCAAAGATTATTGAACCACCAGTGCTCTGTCATAGAAAAGGACAGCAGAGACACAAATATATGAATATCTTTCTCTCATTAATTCTTTTTAAAACATAAGCCTATTAATCTATATATAGAAAACTGATATGTTTGTGTAAAATCTAGGGGGGAAAATGATATGTTTATTGTTCATTAACAGAAGTGAACAACTAGTAATAAAATTAATAATATAATAATATTAACCTAAGAAAATAATTCTTGTCCACTAGTTTTTGCTCCAGTAATTTCTGGGCTACTAATTTTCAACTGAATTATGCTCGTGTGAAGGTGGCAGGGAACTTATCACATAACTTAGCTTATAAATGCGTGCTTCCAGCGACGACAGCCTTCTTCCACCAACCGGCTTCCCTTCTCTCAATAGATGATGCCTGGTTCGGATTACTTACTGCTCTCTGTCCTCTGGAGTGAAGGATTGTAGACACTTCCCGTCTCCCCCTCAAGCAGTCTATATAGCTATTCAGGTTGGTAGTGAGCTGGCAGTTGCAATCGGTTGCCGGTGCTCACACGTGGATTTAATATGCTGATTGAAGGCGTTGGCCTATGGTTGCCAACACAACTGAACTACAGGAGTGTTCCTGTACCACCCACTAACCTTTTCTAAGGCTGTGACATGTGTGACCTCTCTTGATTTCACTCGTGGCTATACATATGTAGAAAGAACTATGTTCTCTGGTTCTCTAGAAGTTGAATTCTGGTCTAGGGAAATGCTCTATGTTCTCAACGTTGTCTTCCACGTGCATCAGTAAAGTATCAACCTATCAGGGGAAAGGAAGGGTAATCTATTCTCCTTTCTGTACGGCTGTGTGTGGATATCATAGAAAATTTAATCAAATCCCGCTAACCGCTCCTTGGTTTGTTTAAAAACATAATCAAATAAGGTAAAACTTATCATCGCTTACTAAGTCTATCTTGGTTTCTCTCTCTCTCTCTCTCTCTCTCTCTCTCTCTCTCTCTCTCTCTCTCTCTCTCTCTCTCTCTCTCTCTCTCTCTGTGTGTATATATGTATATGTGTGTGTGTATGTGTGTGTGTGTGAGTGTCTATTTGTGTGTGTGTGTGTGTATGTGTGTGATAACTCACTAATTAATTCACAAGTGATATAAATAATGTATAATTGTTGTAGTAGCCATGCATGACATGAATTATACTCACCAAAGAGTGTATATAATATATAAACATCAATGTTTCGTTTCTCCACAGATTGACCATTCGCGTCACCTGTTTGGGTTCGGTTCTCTGTTACGAAGCGAGTATTTATTAGACCCTGATTATACCCAGTATCAGAACATTGCCGCCTACATGTTTAACTGGGCCACGCTGAAAGAGTTCAACTGGCGTAAGGAAGTCTGGGACGGGGTGAGTGACACACAGACACATAGACACACGGGTACACTCATGAACATTTAGACAGACAGGCATGCAGGCAGACAGGCAAGCAGACAGACAGACAGAGACAGATGGACGGATGGGTGGACGGCCGGGTGGGCGGGCGGGCGGACCGACGAACAGGCAGGCAGGTAGGCAGGTAGATGAGTGGGTGGATGGATGGATGGATGGATGGATGGATGGATGGATGGATGGATGGATGGATGGATGGATGGATGGATGGATGGATATAACTTTTTATAAGATACATCTTCATAATAAAGAATTAAACAGTCAGATTATAACATAGATAAAGTTTGATGATTTTTTTTTTTTAGATTTGAAGATGGTATTAGAAATAGTAAGGTGAGGTTTGGCATTCCTATGTTATACTTTGTCATTTTTCAGGTCTTAAGCGCTTGCACAATTAACAGTTGTTATGCCCTAGAGGGCAATGCTCTACTCATTATATGAAAGTATCTGTAAGAATTACAAGATGTTCAATTCGTTGGATACCTCCCCACTGTAACATTCCGGGACATATGGAAGCAGTCGAACTTGCAATAACATGTTGTTCTCTAAAGCAGATTAATTTCACTCTAGCATATGAACAGAAGAAACGTCTCTAATTGAAACTTAGACAAAAGACACCTTGGTCAAATGAAAGCAAATTATGCTTATCGTCAGCTTTTAATGAAAGAGTAGGTCATACTTTCTTAGACTCCCAACAGAACATAAGAGACTGAAATATAATCTGTATCGCAAATTTCAACAGTACAGGATTTAGAAGTCAAAAGGATCGACTTTATTGCACCAGATTTTATCCCATATGGATGTCTCTATCTCTGTCCAAAGGGTGTCTTTCCGAAAGCATCTCACAAAACACGAATTCCGTAGTTCCAGCGACGACCCCCAGGAGTCTCCGAGAAAATTACACTAGTCAACAGAATGACGTAGGCCGGAATCGAACCCACAACCTTCGGAGCACGAGCAGCCTGCGTAACTACCTCGCCGCGGAGCCTCCCTATCGTAAGTTTAAGACTGGTGTATCTGATGTGTGAGAGTGTTTACTTTGAAAATATTAGTTCAGTAGTTTACCTTTGCCGGTCTCTCTGGTCGAGGGATTACAACACTTTCTCCGTAATCCCGTTTATCACGCAGAGTCTCGTAGCAGGGCGAGAGCTGGGAGCGGTTCGACCCCCGCTGGTGACTTGCGGGATAACTGAGCCGGCCGCTCAGAAAGCAATGGCAAACTACTGAGCGTAATCTTGCCAATAAATCAACATACAGCTGAAAGATGCTGATGTTGACAGCGATGTCCTGTAAAGGATATGCAAAATATTTTAGTTTACCTTTGCTTTCTGAACGGACGACGACCCATTCTATCTAATCGACCGAAAGCAATTAGCTTCAAATCGCCCACAGCTAGCTTCAAACCACGGACACGGCATACGGTGGAATTTTGAAACACAATAACAGTGTCATGCAGAAATATGTGTTTTCAGCTTAAAACTACGTTTGACAATCTATTTCAGAAACCGCCCGATTACTCTATCCCTGTCTCGACAATGGATCTTCTAACCAAACACGGGTAAGGTCACAATGTAACTTTCATTTTTGTATTTTCATGTTTTGGTTTTACTAATAAGTAAGTAAACTAAAGTTACCTCATTGTCCCGTCATGGGATATATTGGGAATATGGTGCTAGCCTCATATTTTTAGACAATGTTCCCGTATTTTTTAATAAATCTGCACATGATGCGTAATGTGGTCAGTATCACGCCAACTGCCTTTACTTCCAAAGAAATGTCCTGAAGCCATGTTAAGCTCTTTCGACCTGGAAGCCACGGTTAGTATAAGAGAATCGTCGCTTCGAATGGAAGTCGAACAAATGCTACCGAGCCGGCAAGAAAAGTGACTACCCACTGCCATACCTCGGCTCCTATTGTTACTCATGTTCCTTTATTAATTAAATGTAGTTATCTAAGTGTGTTACAGTTTACTCGAAAGTGTACAGTTAAAGATGATTCCAAGGAAGGTCCAGCAAGTCGTTGGAGGACTTAACTCTGCAAATAAACATGCCCAAGACAGGAAGAGGGGAGTAAATCAAACAACGCGGAGTAACACATGGACAAACGTTCCAGCCATTTATCGAAAAAAGCATCACTAAATATTCGTGGTTTTGGACAAACAGAAGTAGAACTTGTGAACTTGATGATGAAAGAAGATACGAGAGCGGCTAAAGCATTCTACCTGAGAACGTCGTGATACAAGGCAAGAGGACCAGATCATAACCACATTTCCGGTTCAGTCGCTTTGTTGGGATCATTCGCATCATTTTATAAAACACGTGTCTAGTCCACAATAAGGATACAGATGTGTAACTTTGATGTTTATATTTTCATGTAGAGTTTTCCATGTAGTTGTATTGGTGTGTGTTTGTTGTTTCTGCGCTGACGAAGATTTTGGCCGAAATGTCAATTGTGTTACTTGTGATCGTGTTCTAGTAAATCTTACCGTCTAATTGTCGTGTTTTGTTTGTTTTTTTGTGTTTTTTTTTTTGTTTTTTTGCGTGACTCATTCATTACAAGGTAAGAGGTTTACCCAGGACGAGTTAGCTGGATGGAGTACGAAACATTGAAGAAATCAAATATGACGTGAATACAAACAACAAGCTCTGTGACGACGTGGATACGGATGCAATTCGTAATCCCGCATACCGCGTTCCAAACACAGCTGCGGTTGATTTGGATGCAGACAGCCTTGCATTGGTTTCCAAACACTGGTATGAGTGCCGGTCGTTCAGAAAGGAATGGCAAACTACTGAACGTAAACTTGTCCAGGAATCACAAACAGCCACAAAATGCTGGGGTTGACTGCTACGTCCTGTAAAGGATACACAACTAACTTTTTATAACAAGCAACAAGACGAGAGAAACACAGAAAATTGCATCTTCCTACTCTCTGCGACGCTTGACGGCAATTTTTTATTTATTTATTTATTTATTATTTTTAAATGAAAATGGGAAAAGCACTAGGACAACAGAAGAAGAATAACCACAATGATTAAGTATGCTGTCCTCAGCTACCCATCAACCTATGTCTATTTACACATGCAGGTTAAAAGTTCGTGGTCATTGCTTGTTCTCGGCGGTCGAAGGTAATGAACCGGAGTGGGTATCGCTTCTATCTGGCCAAGCAATGAAAGACGCCATAGAAGGACGCATTCAAAATATGACAGACATCACTAAAGGGAAGTAAGTTTCTATTAATTAGTTGCAATACCATTAGTTTTCATTCCTTCTTAGATTGATTGTATTATTTAATGCTAGATATTATGTGTGCTCTAAAAATACTGGAGAGTTTTGGTCATCATAGACCATAACTTTTGGAAAGGAAAATCCCTGCTGCACGTCCCCGTGGTAGAGGATGGGAAACACACCACGGTGAGGCTAACGCAGTCCTGGGGATCGAGTATCCACCGGAATAAGTGGACAACTCTGCAGCTGAGCAGAGCAGGGCACTCACTTGTCCTTACAGTCTTAAATAGTTGTCAAAGGCAGAGGTTAAAGACCACTGTGTGGACGTGGAAGGCAAGGGGAACCATAAAATTATCTTCCCAAGACTTCATGGCAAAACATATTTCAGAGTTAGTGAACGGCGTTAATGACTGTCTTGGAACATCCTCGTCCGGTAGGGACAGTCATAAGCCACAGGTGATACCAGACCGTCATCCAGCTACTGATTGCAAAACTATAACTATGAAACTAGAACATTATATATAACAAACAATACGAAAGAGACAAACAGCTTTCTTCGGTCATGTGATGAGAAGAGAGGCACTGGAGAACATCGTGACAACTGGAGAGATCGAGGGGAAGAGAGGCAGAGGCAGACCAAGAGAAATGATGATGGAGGGACTGAGACGGTGGCATGGAGGAATATCATCAGCAGAGTTGATCCAGAAAACCAAAGACCTAGATCTGTGGAGAGCCATGAACGCCTACGCCAGCTGGCAGGGCACTTAATGATGATGATGATGATGATGATGATGATGATGATGATGATGATGATGATGATGATGATGATGATGATGATGATGATGATGATGATGATGATGATGAGATATTATGTGCGCAAGAAAATGTAACACCGGAAAAAAGTAAAATATTTTGAAACTTGTAATCTACTGAAGGCCGTGCTCCCTGGCGAAGGAGTTGTTTGAAATCCCATGTACTCACGCATAAAACACAGCTACGTGAGATTCGGCAGCGGATCGCATCGCGTTGGTTTCTTACGGAAAGTATGTGAGCCGGTCGTTCAGAAAGCAATGGCAAACTACTGACCGTAAATCTTGCCAGGTAAATCAGCAGCTTTAAAATGCCAGTGTTGGCTGCAACGTACTGTACATAGGATATGCAACAACAACAACAAAATCTACTGATAAACAGTGGTGAGCAATAGCTTTAGTCCATTTGTGTCATTGATATCATACATCACTCTGATATCTTAGATAATGAGATCAGATACCTAGTCTTCTTGAAAACGGACGTAATACTGGTGGTTCCTTGTCCAAGTAGTGTACGTTAAATATCCAACGGCAGTTAGAAATGACACAGAGTAGGCCTTAAGACCGTGCCTTGGCAAAATATTTGAAAAGAAAACCTGCTAGTAAGTACATTCAGACTTTTACTTGGATGAGATCTGTCTAGAGCAGTGGTTCTCAACCGGTGGGGATTTCCTCCCCCCCCCCAGGGGGAATTTTAGGGTTTCGGGGGGGGGGGGGGTGGAATTAAGATTATTTCAAGATCGCGTTAATACAAGAGCCGATTACTTGATATTGTTTTTCCCTTCATACTTTGGTTCTGTACGTCTCACCCGTCTGAAATTCATTTTATAACTTAAGAAGACCGCAAATCACGTTTTATGTGGACGTCTAGACTTGTTTTAGTATGTGCTATTAAATTTAGCTTCCATAATTATGTATACTGTGTAGGGGCGGGGGGGGGAATATTTTTAGGGTGGAAATACGAAAGGGGGGGATGACATTCTTAAATATAGTGAAGGGGGCACGGGTCAAAAAAGGTTGAGGTTGAGAACCACTGGTCTAGAGGAAGCAAGCTTGACACAAACGCTCGGCCGTTATCAGACACGGTGACCGTTCAGGTGCATAAATTAGGTATGTGACATAACGCACCTTTGCTCCAAAAACAAAGGAACGAAGAAGAAGTTCGTGCACACAAGTAAGTTGTAGCACATGTGGCCTGCACATGAACAATATATTACATGTGTTCATTGCGAGGATGTTCAGATCAGTCATCAGCTGCACCTTATAATGGTGTCTATAATATGTTAAATAAGTCAACAAAAATCACATTCTACTTGGTATACCTTCAGGTGTCGGTCTGAATATATCTGCAGACAGCGGCAATCAATTTCGGGTTGTTGATATCTCCATGGAGTTTGTCTCTAAATGAAGCAAGTGTGAGACACTTTGTTTCTTTATAATCCGTGTCATCACACCATTTCGAGGAGAGGCTGGTCGAGTGGCTAGGATGATGGGCTCATCTTCGGGAGACCCGAGTTCGAATCCTCGGTAAGGTGTGGATTGTTTTCAGTCAGGGGAAAAACGAAAATCCTAACCTGCACAGTTCGCTGTGACTACACTATCCAGGCAGCCTTGTTTCTCAGGCTAAATACCCCCGTGTCCTGCACCTTAAGGTATTATAGACACTAGGTGACAGTGACATTATTTCGTCAAGCCGGTGGCTCAGTACATCCTATTTCAAAAGGCATTTGTTTGTATTTGCTTTCTCCGGCGTTTGACTGTCCCAGGCCTATACACAAGGTAACAGCTGTGACTGTCCCCGGCCTACGCACAAGGTAACAGCTGTGACTGTCCTCGGCCTACCCACAAGGTAACAGCTGTGACTTTCCCCGTCCTACGCACAAGGTAACAGCTGTGACTGTCCTAGGCCTACCCACAAGGTAACTGTGACTTTCCCCGTCCTACGCACAAGGTAACAGCTGTGACTGTCCCCAGCCTACGCACAAGGTAAAAGCTGTGACTGTCCCCGGCCTACGCACAAGGTAAAAGCTGTGACTGTCCCCGGCCTACCCACAAGGTAACAGCTGTGACTGTTCCCGGCCTACACATAAGATAACAGCTGTGACTTTCCCCGGCCTACACACAAGATAACAGCTGTGGCTGCCCTCGGCCTACACATAAGATAACAGCTGTGACTGTCCCCGGCTTACTCACAAGGTAACAGCTGTGATACAACAGTAGCGATTAAAGAAAAACAATAGAGAGGATAGAGATACAATAGAGGGGATTGAGATACAATACATGGTACAATTCATTAAGTGAATATAGTAATTGTAACTTCCAGACGTTAGTAAGAGAATATATTTGAACTTAAAGGTTACAAAAAAGTTATTAGAAAATTGTGACCTAGAAGATTGCAATTACTGGCATTCTTCAAGGCCTGAACATCAAAGAAAACTGGCCCATAAATAACACAGTGTCTCAGAAATTGAAATAATATAACCATATTAAACCTTGAAAAGATCAATGAATGAAGGCGTAGTTCAAGAAGGAAGAGGAGGCGATCGTCCAGTACGAAGATTGACACAGGGCATTGCAGACACTCTAGGCATAAGGTAAAAAAAAAAAAAAAGACGGCAATTTTATAAAATAATGAAGGACTACTATAGACGCCTTCAAGTTTATTGGATGTATGATTCCTTCGATTCCATTTCAAAAACAAAAATTCCAAATTCGACCTCGTCTAACCTGCTTCATCAGCTGTGGTTATTGTTGAGGTACGTGGTTTTTGTGGGTTTATTCACCCTAATTCTTGCCTTGTGAGTCCTATCTCGGACTGGTGATGTAGTGTTTGTGTCTGTGACGTCAGCAGTGGTCGGCGGCTATCCTTTGTGCTCGTCTTTGCTTGTGGTTTTCTTTGTTGGTGTAGGCTCCTGGCTCGTCTGGCTTGACTGGCTGCAGTCCTTATAAGGACTTTTTGTTATCCCACTCCAGCTGGGGGATCGGTCGGCGGCTGTACTTTGTGCATGTTTCCTCTTGCTGTTTTCTTTGTTGGTGCAGGATCCTGGTTTGGCTGGTTGCAGTCCTTAAAAGGACTTTTTATTAGGTCTTTTAGTCTTCTTTGTTGTGTATTTTCTGTAGGAGCTTTTCGATGTTGTTGTTTTCCTTCTCGTATTTTTTTTCATCTTCGAGTTTTAGCTTCTGCCATTTGCTTTTTTTCCTCCGCGGACAGCCATAGCTTTCTCTCTCCGTCTTCTATGTAGTACGAGTAGTCGGTACCCCGTTCCAAGATTGTAATTGGGTAATCTACCGGTAACCTGAATTTCTTGAGTTTTTTCTTTTCTCTTTCAATCCAACACCTTTTGAATTCCTTGCGCCTGAGTACCTCCCGTCTTTGACTTGCCCGTATATCCTCCAAGGTAAGCTCAGTGGGCCTATCCGTGTCGTCCTCAGAGTGCTCGTCTTGGTTTACTTCGGATGTCTGGCAGACTAGTGTCGTGGCTGGGTTGCTAGCTTTGTCTAGCGGTTCCGGCTCGTCCTCTTGTTGGATGTCATCTTGCGGTTCCTCTGTGTGCTTTTCTGTTTCTTGTGCTGGTTTGTTTTGGGTTGGCTCCCTTTCGATTGTTAGAATTTCTCTTACCGCTTTGATGTCTCGCAGAATCTCTTCATTTATCTTTGTCATCTGCCTCATGTTCTCCACCTCTTGTTTGATGTCCCGCTGGATCTCCTTTATTTCGGCAAGAAGTTTCCCATTGTCGCTGGTTAGTGCCGATGTTTGCAGTAGCTTGACTTGCTTCATTAGCTCCTCAATCTGACTTTACAGTTGCTCTTTCTCGGCTTGTGAGATGCATGTTGCTGGCTCGCACCTCCGTATTGCTTCCTTGAATGGTGTCTTTGTGATGGTGGCGATCTTTAAGACGTCTCTGTGTCTTTGCAGGTACGGACAGCCCAAGTATCTTGTTCCATGTTTGCCCAGGCAGTTGGCGCACTTTCTTTTGTCGTTGGGTGCTCGGAAGTCCGTGTCCAGCTTGGCCAGCGGACACTCCTTGAAGGCGTGGTGATCGGCGCAGTATCGGCATATTTCCGTCTTACTGCGACACGTAGCTCTACTGTGGCCGGCATTCTGACATCTGGAACATTGCGTGATTCTTGGTATGAATCTCTCTGGTTGCTGCATTCTCTTGTTGAATGATACTGTGGTCGGCATCTCGCTGCCCTCCGACGTCACTACTGCCAAAGTTGTAAGTATCTTGGAGTAGGTGAGAAGCCGCTCCGCCTTCAAGAATCGGATGTGAAGATTCTCTTCACGTAGCTGCTTCAGGATTTCTTCATCTGTCAGCTCCACAGGAATCCGCTTGACAACCCATCGGACTGTTTTTGAGTCAGTGTTTCCGACTCTGGTGTCTTTCTCCTCCTTCTTCTCTGCTGTCTTGGTTCTTGACTGTGTTGGGCTGTCAATCTTCTCCCTCGTAATAACTTCAGTAATAGCTGTAGTATCAGGCTCTTTGATGCAGCTAGCAGGTGGGCTCTCGACGTTCTTCTTCTTGTTGTCGGCTCCCACGCTGCACATCTTGGCAACAGCGTGTTTCTTGTTGTTGGACTTTCAACGTGACATTTTCCCGCTGATCAGGCTTCTTGACAGAATAATGCGACTTGACTTGTTAGCGCTCGCAGTGCGAATCACGCATGCACGGATGTATGATGGTAGCTTCATAGGTTTATAGTCCAATCCGCGCGTGATTAGTCATGTGATCAATGTCACTCCGGTTGCCTTTACTTCTACAGATATTTCCTGATATCCATTATAGACTGGATCGATCAGGTCAACTTTTAAAAAGTCTGGCTCAATGGGGATTCGAACATATGGCCAAAGAGCCGGCAGGGAATCGTGCCAATAACTTCGCTATCATGGCTCTTAGTCCCCGGTATACCGAGGTCTTAATGAGAACAGTCCATTGTAGATGTGACAGTTATCGCGTCTCGAGAACTTTGACAAACATTTCTCAGCTAGTACGAGCTTTTTGATTTCAACCCAGAATATCTCACTGGATCGTCATTAACGAGCTCCTCCACGGCAGTTTCTACGAGGACAGCACCGGCGACCCCAGCATTAGCCAGCACATGTTCCAGGCGGTACAGTCTGCAGACCCGGAGGCTGAGCTCTTCCTCAACGATTATGATGTTGTAGCTGGTGGCGGGCATACGGCGGTAATTGCCAGCCTAACTTTCATATACTAACATTTGGTTTATTCAGAACAATTACTTAGTCAGTCAGTCAGTCAGTCAGTCAGTCACTTAGTTAGTTAGTTAGTTAGTTAGTTAGTTAGTTAGTTAGTTAGTTAGTTAGTTAGTTAGTTAGTTAGTTAGTTAGTTAGTTAGTTAGTTAGTCGCGGTTCCAACTTCACGGCAACAGGTTGTCCCTATTTTGCTCTGTTCCTGTGCCAGTGAATATCACACAAAATGTTCCTCTCTGTCCAAAGTGAAAAGTGGAAAAGACGGGAGTCTCGGCAAGCCAATAGCCCGCATAAGTACACTGTGCATAATGCCGCCGTCAGAAATTGCCAACACAAAAGTCTCCCACGGAAAATATAGTTCATCGTCTATGGAAGCTGCAGTCACCAGAAAGACTTCATTGACCCGGATTTTATTCCATATGGTTCGGTCTCGTTCCGCAGGGCGACCCACCGAAAGCGCTGCACAATGTTTATCCTTAGTGAATTTAAACACGGAAGATGTTATATATCATATGATAACAAGTATTATGCACATATTCACTTCACATGACATAAAAAGCTGCAATATGAGCTAAGTAGCACATTTTATAATCATTTAAAATGTTCTTGGCATTGTTCTCATTATTTTTATCTTACCAACTTTCTTATTCAATTATTATTTATTAATATAGTCACTGTGGTGTCTTTCCTCCTCTCGTGAGTAACGTGACGTGCGCGAGAATCGGTAGCGGTTCTCTCCGAGTCGGTAACTTATGGGGTATGTGAACCGGTCACTCAGAAAGCAAACTACTGAGCGTAATCTTGCCAAGAAATCAACAATCAGCTGAAAGATGCTGATGTTGACAGCGATGTCCTGTAAAGGAGATGCGAATCAAAATAAAAAAAAGAAAAATAAAGTGTCTTCCCCGTGTTTATATCCTGTGATTTGTGTATTTGTTTGCTGATGAAGGCTGGTCACCGCAGTGTCCTTTGGTTTCCGTAATTGTGGTCTGTTAAGCTGCATAACTTTTTTTTTGGGGGGGGGGGGAGGGGGGGAAGAGGTGTCTTGATGAATGATCATTTATAGATCTATGGGTGCTGCATTCCTTTTATAAGTATATTTATTTCACAGAATCAAAGTACACTCGTTTGCGGTACCGACCATTTTAGAATTCTTTAATTATCATTATGTTTAACTATAATGGTTATCATTTTGTCCCTAAAGATCTGCTGCTGCGGATGTTTATAATCGGTAGCGGTTCTCTCCGCGTCAGTAACTTGTGGAGTATGTGAACCGGTCGCTCAGAAAGCAATGGCAGACTACTGAGCGTAATCTTGCCAAGAAATCAACAATCAGCAGAAATATGCTGATGTTGACACACACAGTTATGTGCGCGCGCACACACATTATAAATCACAAAATAGGAGAGGGTGGGGAGGGGGGAACATTATAACACCTACATTCTAACGCAGAGGTTCCCAAACCACGGCCCGCGGGCCACTTGTGGTCCGCCAGCTGTCAGAAAGTGGCACGCGAGGCCTCGTTTCAGTCGAGATTTCAAGAGTTCACAATAGAGGAGGATAATGTTGCCCTCTTCATAAATTCATTCGTAGTTCCTGATGCCAAGCTCTGTCAATTACAGCAAAACCTTCAGCACTAAGTAATTGATTTGAAATGCAATTATGCACTGAGATGTAAATTTCTGGAGTTGCCTGCTTCACCTTCAGCTGATCATATGATTTCATTCTGGCGACTATTGCCTGTCGAACAATTTGAACATTTGCGTTCATTCGCCCAGAGATACATTTGTCGTTTTGGTTCGACTTACAGATGCGAGCAGTCATTTTCCGCAGTGATCGTTATAAAAAAACAAGTAACGTTCCAGACTTATCGACAGTAACCTAACTGCGCTTATGACGTTGGGCACGGCAGATTTGTGCCCAGACATTGATAAACTGGCATCTGAACTTAAGTAACTGGTTATGAAGAACAGTTACAATTGTAAATTAATTACATTAATAGCAATTTTCGAAATTGATGTAAGATTGATTGTTAAATGAACTTTTGATTTTAAAACAAAAAATGACCGCAGTGTAGTACTAACACTGACTGCCTTTAAAGTTTTATAAGTGTGTTAACGAAAGTTAAGAACGGTCAGAATGATATTGCACGACATTTATAATTTTATAACGCTGTGGCCCGCTTAACTACCGAAAATAGTAGATATGGCCCTCGGCTTAAAAAGCTTGGGAACCACTGCTCTAACGCATGCTGACATAGGCTAATTCAATAAATACGCGGAACTGTTTCCTCACACTGTGGCATATTAGATATACGTTCCCTTTCTAGCCTTGTGTTACTATAGACCAATCGGCTCTCGGTGAGTGAAGTGATCAATGTCACGCCGATCACTTTTACTTCCCAGGAAATTCCCTGATATTCTAGCCTAGGTCGACCTGGGAACCCTGGTTAACCATAAGAGATCCCCGACTCGATGGGAGGCCAGCAGTCGTGCTAGCCACTGCGCCACCACGACTCCCATGGACTATCTCAATCTGGTGTTGAATTCATCATCATCATCATTTTCCACTTTTATCGTCAAGCGTCGTGGGGAGGAACAATGAATGGCACTGGATAGTGTCATTCCGTGTGATTGTACAATGTCGTCAATCCATGTTCTTCTCTGGCGTAATCTTGCTCTCGCGGGAGGATGTTCTTTGATGTAGGGCTAGTGCTGGTAGCTGATGGTGTTGCATTCTAACAAGATGGCCAAACCATTTGATATTCTATATTTCAATATTTGTGACACAAGGTGTTGATCTCACTTTCTGTCTGATAACATCATTTCTTATTTGGTCTTGGATAATTAAGTTCATCTCTTCTCATATGCTTTGATTTTGTGTAAGTGTGAGTTTGGTATTGAATTCACCGTTATTAGTTGTATATTGTATATTTCACATGGCTTAGGTTAGCTCCGTTTCATATTGCATAAATATTTATTACACTGATTTTTATTTTTTTTTAAATACAGCAATATCTGGAGCAAATTTTGAAATTCAAAACTGCGAACGTGGGATTAACAGGTGTGGGAGTGGAGAGTCACTTTGAAGACCTGACAGAACCCGACATTACATTAGTGAAGGTATTAGCTGTATATTCATAACTGTAACTGTAAGTGCGCCTGTCTCACTGGCGTAGGTGTTAAGGGCGTTGTTCCCAATCCCGTATGCTCTCGTTCGAACGCAGCTGCGCGAGATTCGGCAACATATCCCGTCACGTTGGTTACTTACGGGGGTATGTGAGCCGGTCGTTCAGAAAGCAATGGCAAACTACTAAACGTAAAACTTGCCAAGACATCATTAGCAGCTGAAAAATGCTGGTGTTGACTGCAATGTCTTGTAAAGGTTATGCGAAAAGAAAAACGTAAGTGACAATATGTCTCTTCTCTGTCAGTGCGTACCCATACATCCGATTCCCATCTATGCATCGTTTCTTCCTTAGAGTAAGAGGCCCATCAGTATGCATTTGCATTAATTTGTGGCTTCACTTAAAGCTTTCTTTTAACGTTTGTCCGTATTATTATTATGATTATTATTATTATTATCATCATCATCATCATCATCATCATCATCATCGTCATCATCATCATCAACATCATCATCATCATTATAGTTGTTGTTTTTGTTGTTATTCTTTTTAATTTAATTATTTTTCTTCTTGTTATTCTTGCTATCTCATTGTCCACGTCGTTGTCTTTGTTGTTACTGTTGTTATTGTTGTTGTTGTTGTTGTTCTTCTTCTTCTTCTTCTTCTTCTTCTTCTTCTTCTTCTTGTCACTGACCTTGTAATTGCTGTTGACCGTTTCTAAACGCAGTATCTCACGATAAATGTATGAAAATTGACTTTACAGGCTCGCCTCGATCGTATAGGCCAGGCAGGTGTCCCTGTATGGGTCTCTGAACTGAGTCTGTCCTCACATAACGAGAGTATCAAGGCCGACTGGTAAGACATGCTTAGAATTAAGAACATTGCGTGATACAAACATAAATACCCGTTCTTTTAAACGAAACGAGAATATTGGTATATTGTTAAAGAAGCCACAGGGTTCACAGAGGCAGATCAATACTCACATAAGGACAATCTTGCATTTCTTCGTTTCTCTTTCAAGATGAGAACATCACTTCTAGTTATAGATCTCAGAGGTCAGTGTGTTCGACTTCTGCATATATTTTTGTAGGGGTTTGCTATCTATAGACAGATTACACCCAAGATAAATGGGTTCTGTCCACCCATGGGTAGATGTTATTAACAATGTCTCCAAGGTCTCCGTGTCACGGTCTACTATTTGTTATTTCAAATTGCTGTTAAATGTTTAACGTGCAAACCTCGCATACGTTACTGCCTGTCGTTCGTCCTTATCTCACTACCCAAGAGATCAAGGAACCATTTGATATCATTGCAAACCGCGAGGTCATAGGCTAACGGGGCTATGGCTCGCCATAGGGGATGGACTCCCTGTGGTCAGATTAGTGTCCTAAACCTGCGACTGGCCTAGCAAGCCGGCAGGGGATCTTCATACTGCTCGTAGAAAAACTAAGAAGTACCCAAACGGCTATCGACCCGGCAATGTTAATGGACTACGAGATAGATCAGCGATTCAAAAAATAGGCACAATGAACGTCTGTGGTTTCAATAGTAAAGAAGAAGAGCTTATAGAAACAATGGAGGAGAGGAATATTGGACTGATGGGAATAGCGGACACCAGAACAAAGGGGAAAGGATGCAAGGAGCTCTACCGCAGTTACACGTTTGTTTACTCTGGAGTAGAACAGCAAGAAAGGGCAAGACACGGTGTGGGAATAGTCATCGAACCACGGCTAGCAAGAGGAATACTAGAAATAAAATATATATCAGAAAGAATCATAACAGTGAGTATAAAAGAACAAACAATCACAACATATGTACAGATATACGCACCATGTAATGCAAACAATAATGAGCAAGAATGTGAGGACTTCTACGAAGACATACATGACGTGCTAAATAAAATAGATAAGCAGGACAACATCATAGTTATGGGAGACTTCAATGCAAGACTAGGAAATAACAGAGTGGGCATAGAAAAACACCTGGGAGCATTTGGAGATCAGCAAAATGAAAGGAATGATAACGGAAGTAGACTGATAGAGCTTTGCAGCCAACACGACCTCTATATAACAAACACATTCTATAAACATAAAGATTCGCAAGTATACACCTGGTATAAATGGAACGATCTAGATACTAAAAGTCAAATTGATTTTATATTAACAAGAAATAACAGAAAGAGGAATATATTAGATGCAAGAGCAGTGCCCAATTTCAGTATAAACACAGATCATAAAGCAGTCGTTGCCACAATAAGAACCATTAGAAGAAGAAAACAACGAGCAGGAAAATACATGCCATGCGAATCAGTAAACTTAAAAAACCTTAAAGACGAGGCAGTAAGGGAAAATTATGAGAAAGAACTAACTGAACTCTTTGTAAAATTACCTACGGAAAGAAAAACAGTGGAAGAAGAATGGAGCTGTTCAATCAAGCATTTTAAATACTGCAAAAATAACATGCGGAACCACGAAAAAAACGCAAAACACGGATAAGAAAATAACAAGTTGGTGGAACGCAGAAGTAAAGAAAGCGGTAAAAGAAAAAAAGGAAAATATAAAAAGTGGTTGAAGAGCAAACAGGAATGTGATTACAGAGAATACAGAATAGCGAGAAGACATGTGAGTAGAATAGTAAAGAGAGAAAAAAAAAAGACTGGGAAGAGTATGGAGAAACCCTAAATAAAAACTACAAAGAGGCAACCAGAAACTTCTACAAAAGATAAGTGCAATGCGAACCAGAGGAGAACCCTTTGACCCAACTGAAATAATTAACAGCGAAAATGGAGAACCAATAAGTGAACAAAAACAGATCCTAATAAGATGGAAGCAGTATTTCGAACAACTTCTCAACATCCCATCAGATGTCACAGGAATTCAAGAGACCTACACAGATGTCACCGAAGAACTAGAACCAGACATACTAAAAGAAGAATATTATAGAAGCCATCAGATTAGCCCCATTGAACAAATCACCAGGACAGGATGAAATACCAAATGAACTAATTAAAGCAGCAAGAGAAGTAGGAACAGCTTGGCTACATAGACTATTCAACCATGTTTGGGTAGAAGAACAGACACCACGAGACTGGGGAAACGCCATAATTATCCCAATTTGGAAAAACAAAGGCAGCAAAAGAGATTGCACACAATACAGAGGCATTTCACTGTTGAGTCATACTGGGAAAATATTTTGCAAAATTCTTGAAAAAAGATTACGAACTACTTTAGAACCCCAGCTAAGCGAAACGCAGCTTGGATTTAGGAAAAACAACGGATGCACAGACGCCATTTTTGCTCTTAGACAACTTATAGAAAAATCAATCGAATTCAATGAAACACTCTACTTAGCCTTTGTCGACCAAGAAAAGGCATTTGATAGGGTAGATAGAAACAAGCTGTGGGAAATCCTTAAACAATATGGAGTGAGTACACATCTAACAAACCTATGTAGAAGTTTATACAACAACAGTGAATGCATAGTGAGAGCAACTGGAGGACACTCAGAACCCTTCACCATAAGATCTGGAGTACGACAAGGTTGTGTCCTGTCCCCTCTCTTGTTCATAACATATATAGACAACATATGTAAAGAAACCAGCCAAGCAGAGACAGCAAGAATACCGCATGACGAGAACACAGAAGAAGAACCATCTGCAAATCTAACCATTAGAGAACTCCTGTTTGCGGACGACCAAGCACTAATAGCAAAATCAGAAGCTGAATTACAAGACCACATGAATAGTCTAAACGAAATGTGTAGGGAACATAACATGAAAATTAGCACAAGCAAAACAGAGGTAATGACTATAACTAAAGAAGAACAAACAGCAACAATTCACCTAAACGAACATCCCTTGAAACAAGTAAAGAGCTTCAAGTACCTAGGAAGTATAATATCATCAAATGGCAGATCAGAAGACGAGATCGAAAATAGGTGCAATAAGGCAAATCAACTCATTGGACAAATGGCACCAATACTAAAGAACAAACATGTATCAATAACTACTAAGAAAGCACTTTACAACACAATCTTCCTACCAACTCTGTGCTACCAATGCCAAACCTGGACAATGACAGAAAAAGAGAAAAGAAAAATTACAACAACAGAAATGAGGTTCCTGAGAAGAAAACTCAACGTATCAAGAAGAGATAAGATCAGAAATGAAGAAATCAGGACTAAAGTGGGGATTAAAGCTGCTCTAGATTTTATTAGAAAGCAGCAAGTCAAATGGTTTGGCCATGCAAGTAGGTTACCAGTCAACAGCATGCCACAACAAGCAATGATGTACAGACCAGATGGAAACAGAGGAAGAGGCCGACCACGTAAACGTTGGACGGAGGGAATAACAGAATCCATGGGAATGGCGATATACGAAGCCCATAACCGGGCACTCTCACGAAGTTTATACTTCACCTCGACACCGCAAGGTACAAGAGGAACATGATGAGATGAGATGAGAGCAAACCAATGAAGTCAGCATGGCCGAATGGATATGAACGCCTGTACTTAGACATCCGGTGTGCTGATACCGTGGTAAGGGATTCAACCCCTACACCAGACAGTTGGACTAATATATTGACTTCTCATCCTTGACATGGAAACATAAATTACAAGCATCACTGAACTCGGAGTGGGTTTGCCTGATGGCAAGGGACACTGGTAATAGGGTAAGCTAACCGACACGCAAAAATCAGTCCATTAGAAAGTACATTAGAAGTAGTGTGTATGGACTACGCTTTAGTTCAAAACGAGCGAGCGCCCCCCCCCCCCCTCTTCGCCCTCCCCTCACAAAATAATTGCAAACGAATAGTTCTTTGTATATTGGAAGCAACAAGCTACCATAAGGATGGATAATGAAGTGGGACAATATCAGCCTATTAAGAGAGGTGTTAGGCAGGGATGTGTAATGTCTCCAGATCTTTTTTCCCTACACAGTGAAAATATTTTCAGAAATGTAGAAGATATGAATGGAGTCAGCATTAGAGGACGAAACACCAATAACATTAGATATGCAGATGATACAGTGTTGATTACAGACAATAAGCAGTATCTGCAACAATTAGTAGATGCGGTTGTTGCACATAGTGAACAACTGGGGTTAGAATTAAATTGTAAAAAGACAGATTATGGTCGTCACTAGGTAGAACGAAGTAAGTCAGGTCTTAGTCAGATATGACTGAGCTACCGTATGACAGTAGACGGTACTACCTGCTTTCTGTCATCGCCGAATGTTGGGCGGCGAAATACGAAATACGGCGAAGAACGAAATACCACAATATAATATACAAGTAAATTGGAATATTCTTCAACAAGTGCATCGGTACAATTATCTTGGAACAGTCATAACATCTAATGGGAGATGCCTGGTCTCCTAGACAGGCCTCCCAACATCTGGACACAATAATCGTTATTTTGTCTCAACATAATGAGAATATGCCGTATCCTTGGCCAAGAGTTAACGATGCTGTTCGTAATCCCGTATATCCACGTGGGGGAAAACAGCTGCGCGAGATTCGGTAGCGGATCGCGCCGCGCTGGTAACTTACGGGGGTATGTGAGCCGGTCTTTCAGAAAGCTATGGCAAACTACTAAACGTAAAACTTGCCTAGTACATCAACAGCAGCTGAAAAATGCTGGTGTTGACTGCAACATCCTGTAAGGGATATGTAAAATTAAAAAGAAAAAAACATGAGAATATGCGGTCTCGAAGACGCAGTGACACCGTGGAAGTTTAGTGTTCTTGGGAACAGACTGGCAGAGGCATCGAGAATACTGGAAGGGTTGAGGGAGAGACGACGAGCGATATAACTGATCAAGAACATAGATAATAGATGATGCCTCGAGAAACATGATTATATATGTTCCTGCCATGGTTCACGATGTTAATGATGATGATGTTTATAATGATGGAGATGGTGATGATGTTTATAATTAATGATGATGGCGACGATGGTGTTTATAATGATGACATGGTGGTAATGATGTTTATAATGATGATGATGTGAGGATGATGTTTAAATGATTATGATGATGTTTATAATGGTGATGATGTTTATTATTGATGGCGACGATGGTGTTTGTAATGATGACATGGTGGTCATGATGTTTATAATGATGGTGATGTGATGATGATGTTTAAATGATGATGATGATGATGATGATGATGATGATGATGATGATGAGATGATGATGATGATGATGATGATGATGATGATGTTTATAATGGTGATGATGATTTTTTATAATAATAATAATGGTGATGGTGAGGATGATGGTTATAATGATGACATTATGATGATGATGTTTGTAATGATGACCATGATGGTGATGATGTTTAAAATGATGATGATGATGATGATGATGATGATGATGATGATGATGATGATGATGATGATGATGATGATGATGATGATGATGATGATGATGATTGAAGATGGCAGAACTTTCATTAACGATAATGATTAAATGGGTGGTGACTGACAGATACTGATACTCTCGCCATAAAGTACAATTTCTACTAGCAAACGCCACAAGGATATTTACCGCGTGACATTTTTTACGTGAAAACATCGGCCCTGTCCAGTGATCATAAATATACTTCAGTAGTCATTCTCGTTGTTGTTGTTGTTGTTGTTGTTGTTGTTGTTGTTGTTGTTGTTGTTGTTGTTGTTGTTGTTGTTGTTGTTGTTGTTGTTGTTGTTGTTGTTGTTGTTGTTGCAGAGCTCTATCTAGTTGTCCACTCCTGCAGGACTTACATATAATCAGATTGTAACGCGCACCATTAGTATTGGGGCTCTGTGCTGGCTGTTGAATACGATGACTGAGCGCTGATGGGAATGCCCCAAGTGCAACTGAAAGTGATTTAGTTCCGTGCCTGTAAGCAAGACTCATGTCCCTCATACTTGTGAGCTCTCCATTAATTGAGTGCAAGATTGCCTGCCATCATTGTGGGACATTTATGAGTCTCTTGCAATTTCGCAGCGTGGAAAATGTGCAGTGCTCGCTTGACAGGAGCCATTACAGCTTTGACGATGTCGATCCTCCATTCTAACCTAGTTTAATTTAATATAATTTTGACCTTTGCATTTCAAAAATGGTGTCTATGATGTCACGTTTTGTCGTTCTCGTTAAAATAGAGACATGTGAAGTTATTATCTGGTATAAGCGTGATACAGACAACTACTCTAACACGAACTGCTAAGTACGAAGTATATCATGTGTATATCATTGTTATCACTGCGTCTAGGTATGAGAAAGTTCTACGCCTGTTCTTCAGTCATCCTGCTGTAGAAGGCATCATTTTCTGGGGATTCTGGGACCACGATACCAACCCACTCGAAGCTCTACTTCATGGCAACTTATACACGGTTAGACCATTAACACTGCTGTGTTAGAGAGTTTTGTTGTGTGAAGTGACTAAGGCATTGAGGCTGATTGATTAAGGTAGGGAGGCTGATTGATTAAGGTAGGGAGGCTGAATAAATAAGGTAGGGAGGCTGAATAAATAAGGTAGTGAGGCTGATTGACTAAAGTAGTGAGACTGATTGGTTACGGTAGCGAGACTGATTAACTCAGGTAGTGAGGCTGATTTTTAAGGTAGTGAGGCTGATTGATTAAGGTAGGGAGGCTGATTGATTAAGGCAGTGAGGCTCATTGATTAAGTTAGTGAAGCTGATTGGCTAAGATAGTGAGGCTGTTTGATTCAGGTACTGAGGCTGACTGACTAAGGCCGTGAGGCTAATTGATTAAGGAAGTGAAGCTAATTGACTAAGGTAGTGAGGCTACAGGCCCAATAACACGGGTGCATTGTTGTTTGTTTACTACATAATTCATTTGTTTTCTTAGCTTGACGAGTCTGGGAAACGTTTTCTACGTCTAACAAAAGAAGAGTGGAGCACGCACGAAAACCGGTCTTTATCTGCAGGTACTTCATTCGATATCAGAGGATTTCAAGGCGACTATGATGCCATAGTTTACTATCAGGGAAAGCCGATCATTCTGTCACCCTTTACAATAGGCAAAGAAGACATGTCCGTTACTATTAATATTCAAGGAGATGGCAGTAAGTATATTTATAACTTTATTGTTGTATTAACTAATAACATTCGGCTCAAGAATGAGTGAATGATTTAGTATTTGTGATTGTGAGTGGCTATGTGTATATGTATGTAAGGAAGTATGTATGGGAGTGTGACTGAGTGGATGTACAACTGTGTGAGTATTTGTGTATTTATGGAAGTATGTATGTGTCGAGTAGCATCAACTATCAGAGGTCTCAACCACTCTTTGTCTCAGCGAACAGGTGTGCGAATACTACATCCCTGTCCACTCTTTAATGTTATGAGTCCATGATTTTCTCTGTCTTCCATGTATCCGTTTGTCCTCAGTTGTTCCCTGAAGAATTACCTTTAAGAGCGTGTAATGACGTGAGCCATTCCTAACCCAGGAAAGCTTTTGAAGTTTTCTAACCAACATTGGTGGTTCTTGATGGACCCTTTCTGACTGATGTTAAATGCAGAATGAAGTTGTTATCTTATGAATATATAACTGATCGTGGTTCGTAACTGATTTAGTGCCGAATGATAATGTAACGCCAAATGTAAACTCTCTTTTGAACAGAAGGACGATATATCGTCACACTGGTGTCATCGTGTTATTTGGTTTGTTTCGTGGTATCTTCTGCACTTTTAATTCCCAGTGAAAGGAAATGTACATTATAATACGTGTTAGGTTTGTGGACCATGTTTGTTCCAAATCTACTTAGTTATTTGGCAATGAATCGGTTAAAGAAAATTATTTTGTAATCAGTACCAACATTGTGACTGATCATTCTGAATATTCTGGCAGGTGAGATTCAACTTCCTGTTCCAGTTGACCCCTTCATATACGTTGATATTGACCATGAGACAACAAGTCGGAATTTACAAAATCTGGGCGTGGTCAACTCAAGTTCACAATCGAGAGAGCTCCAGTGTGTAACAAGGTGGTCAACAACGTCATGGGTAGGCGATGACGTCCCTGCACAAATTGGCTGTAACGCTGGAGAGATCCTAACTGGCTGTTCCAGCTATCTTACAGTAAGTTGGAATTATAACCATTTTACTTTACGGTAAGTTGGAATTATTACCATTTTATTTTACAGTAAGATCCGTCTAGGTATCTAATTATAATCCAACGTTTCTAATCGCAGCCAGAATATTAATGTACAATTTAAAATTATATATACAGGTAGGCCCCGGTTAAAGTCGGGGTTACGTTCTTGGAAAACGCGACGTTAAGTGAAACGACGTATAGCGAAACACTATTTCCCATAGAATTAAATGAAATACATTGTATTGTGTACCAAAGTAATGTTTATTTTGATGGCTGTTGATATTTATTGGCTAAAGTAGAGATGGGTTGGAGGGCGAGTGGTAGAGTTATTGGGACGTAGAGGCTATAAATTCTGCCTCTTCATCTGAGGATGAAACTGTAACCTCTTCATGCCTCTTTTCCTGGCTCTTCTCTGCTTGAACAAAAAAATGTGTCCAATGTCTGCTGCACAGTAACCACCCTCCTCAGTATCAGCATTCGCCGCTTCACCTGTTGTCTGAATGTTGTGCTGGTGTGAACGCTTCTTAGAGCGCTCAAACCAACCACGACTCGCTGCAAAACTATCATCGGCACTACTAGTACTGCTCTCACAAGCTTTCTTAGCTAGATCTTCATAGAGATACTTTGCTTTCTCTTGGATAACCATCTTGCTCACAGGCATATTCCGTTGGTTCTGGCCTTCAATCCAGACGGCCATTTGTGCTTCCACGTTCTCCATAAGAATACTTCTGGTACAAGTGATCTTGGAAGCACTGAAAGGGGTTACGTTTTTAACACCCTCTTTGATTTTGTCAGCACCTGCACGAATTGTCCATATCGTCGTTGGAGGTAAACCATGGACTTTACCGATATCAACAGCCCGATCATCAGCCTCAAAACGAAGTTATGGCGAAAAGTAGCGACGTAAAGTGAAGTTAGTCCCCTATGTGACACGACGTTTATAGCGAAACGACGTATACCGAGGCAACGTATAGCGGGGCCTACCTTATATATATATATATATATATATATATATATATATATATATATATATATATATATATATATATATATACGTGTGTGTGTGTGTGTGTGTGTGTGTGTGTGTGTGTGTGTGTGTGTGTGTGTGTGTTGACTTCTCGTAAAGCAAGGGCAAACTACTTAATATAAGATTGCCTAGTAATATCAAAATGGCCAATAAGGGCTGCAGCAAAGGACATGAAACTAACTTTATATTCATATATATATATATATATATATATATATATATATATATATATATATAATAATATATATATATATATATATAATATATATATATATATACACTCAGCAGCAATTAAAATGGGAAATAAAGAAGGAAATTATGAACATATAAAGTTTGGAGTATGACATGGATGTGTTTTGTCACCGAATCTCTTCTCCCTCTATAGCGAAGTAATAATGAGAGAGATCAAAGGAATAATATTTGGAGATTATAATATAAATAATATACGCTATGCAGATGACACGTACTGATAGCGGATAGGGCAACAGATCTACAACAATTGTTGGACATTGTAGTAACAGAACGTGCAAAGAAAGGACTCTCCTTGAATATCAAGAAAACAGTAATAATGGTGATATCAAAGAAACAGGTGACACCCACATGTGAAATAGAGATACAAGGGAAAATTCTTCACCAAGTGGATAGTTTCAAATATCTAGGGACATTTATAACATCAGATGGAAGATGCACAACAGAGATTAAGAGCAGAATAGGGCAAGCAAAGGCTACATTTAAAAAAATGAAGAATATTTTATGCAATAAGTCGTTATCTTTGAATGTAAGAACGAGAGTGCTAAAGACCTATATAGAACCTGTTTTGCTGTATGGCTGTGAATCTTGGAATATAAATGAACACATTAGGAAGAGACTGGAAGCAACAGAGATGTGGTTCCTTAGACGAATGTTGCGATTTTCTTGGACTGCCAAAGTAACTAACGACAAATGCCTTAAAGAGGCTGGTGAAACTAGACCATTATATACAACAATAAGAAAGATACAAACAGCTTTTTTAGTCATGTGATGAGAAGAGCGGCGCTGGAGAACATCGTGACAACTGGAAAGATCGAGGGGAAGAGAGGCAGAAGCAGACCGCGAGAAATGATGCTGAATGGATTGCGTCGGTGGCATGGAGGAATATCAACAGCAGAGTTGATCCAGAAAACAGAAAAGCAAAGACCGAGATCTGTGGAGAGTCATGAATGCCTACGCCAGTCGGCACGGCACTTGATGATGATATATATATATATATATATATATATATATATATATATATATATATATATATGTGTGTGTGTGTGTGTGTGTGTGTGTGTGTGTGTGTGTGTGTGTGCTGCTGCCTGCCGTGCATGCGTGCGTGCGTGTCTGTGTGTGTGACAGACGGATGTTACAATATTGCATACCCTTTGCAGCTTTGCTTGTCGTCCTAACGTTCGGGTTGATTTTCTAGGCAATCTTATGTTCAGTAGTTTGCCATTGCGTTCGGTAAGAGCAGTCAACGTTGAAGTCAAACTGACCGATGTAGGAGTTGATCATGCTACCCAGCCATCACTGCACAGGAAATTTAAGAGTTAGTGCGCTTTCAACCTTCCGGACATGTCGACTGCTGACAGACGGACAGCAATAAAGAATCAGAATGCGGAGTGGCCCGGGCAATAGGTCTTCCCTATAGAATCAGACTGTGGTCAGTGGCCTGGGCAATAGGTCTTCCCTATAGAAACAGACTGTGGTCAGTGGCCTGGGCAATGGGTCTTCGCTATAGAATCAGACTGCGGTCTGATTACTACTTGCACTTTCCTGTTCTACACCGTGTAAATTTGGATATATTAAATTATTGAACGCATAGCTAACATATCACCTCTAATTAATTAATCATCTAGGAGTGGAAATAGGGAGGTAAATGACACAAACATTGAAACGGACGATGTCGTCCATCGAGTGGCCATTGGTCTGAAAATATGACAATATGCTCATTATGTTCCGAGCTAACAAAGTTAGCTAAATTTGTAACGGTACGTACTAGAGTGTAGGAAATCGGATGTGCGCTCGGGATAAATTAGGACGTATAAGTTATATATGCCATGATTCATGTTATGAAAAGAAGATAATATATGTGTAGTTTTAGAAGGAACAAGAACAGAAAAATTATTATGAGAAGCGCCAGTCTAAACATCTGTAGATGTCGGCTGAGTTGTTGAGTGGGGAGTTCGTTGACGTGTAGTCACGATATTTTTTTTTTTTTTTTTCGCTCGCTCGCTTTGAACTAAAGTGTAGTCCATACACGCTACTTCTAGCTGCACTAAACTGAATTTTACCTGTATATTAGCTTCTCCTGTTACCAGTGTCCCTCGCCATCAGGCGAACCCACTACGACTTCAGAAGTACTTTTAATTTACGTCCCCAAGTCAAGGACGGGAAGTAAACATTTTAGTCTACCTGGGCCTGTATAGGACTGAACCGCCTACCACAGCATCAGCACACCGGATGTTTAAGAACGGGCGCTCTTATCCATTCGGCCATGCTGAAATCGGTCAATATAATGAAAATAACGAATGTTTAAACGAAGGGAGACAACTAGAACCAGGTACATCGGAAAAGCACATGTATATATTCTGTTGTGGACAAAATGGAACAAACAAGATGTACGATCTTTCATAGAAAAATAAAAGTACACCTAAGGCATCCTTAATATCAGCTACATATTTGAGTGAATTGCATCAGTTAAGATAACAGTTAACAGTTAGTTGCATATCCTTTACAAGACGTAGCAGTTAACTTCAGCATTTTTGTTTTTTTGGGTGGCGTTTTGTGATCTCTTTGCAAGTTTACGTTCAGTAATTTGCCATTGCTTTCTGAACGACCGGCACGCATACCATTTTATTTAAAAACCAACGCAAGGCAGTATGTTGTCAAATCACCCATAGCTGTGTTTCGAACGCGGTGTAGGGGATTACGAACCTCGTCGGTAACTCATTCGCCACGATAACAGAGAAAGCAGAAATTACAACAAACATACAACTATACAAGCCCTGTCTTCGCCACGGAGCCGGCAAGATAACAGAGAAAGCAGAAATTACAACATACATACAACTATACAAGCCCTGTCTTCGCCACGGAGCCGGCAAGATAACAGAGAAAGCAGAAATTACAACATGCATACAACTATATAAGCCCTGCCTTCGCCACGGAGCCGGCAAGATAACAGAGAAATCAGAAATTACAACATACATACAACTATATAAGCCCTGCCTTCGCCACGGAGCAGGCAAGATAACAGAGAAAGCAGAAATTACAACATACATACAACTATACAAGCCCTGTCTTCGCCACGGAGCCGGCAAGACAACAGTGAAAGCAGAAATTACAACATACATACAACTATACAAGCCCTGTCTTCGCCACGGAGCCGGCAAGATAACAGAGAAAGCATAAATTACAACATACATACAACTATACAAGCCCTGACTTCTTCTGCTGCTGCCGCCTTTCATCTGTCAGTGTAGCTTAGGTCATCAACCATCTCAGACCAAGCTCTATGTAGACTTGTGTATGATAGGCCGAATTATGAAGCTATCGTTTTATATAAATTGGGGTAGCCAGTTTCGCCCCAACCCTTCTTAGTCGCTTCTTATGACACGCATGGTAGGTTATAATGTTAATGTTCTCTGTTTCCATTATGAGTCGTGGTAACACACTGGTAATACAAACGTTTTAATGAAGGCCAATTTGAAGACTAATGTAGAGAGTTGCCCCCCCCCCCCTTTTTTTCCAAGATGCCATAAGCAATTTTGAAGCAAGGACAATCTAACAGTGAGGTGAGATGTTGATTACAACGGGATCCAAAGCCAACACGGCTTGATTACAACTAGTATCCACTTCAAACACTCAGTCACACATCATCATCATCATCATCATCATTATGTGCCCATCTGGTAAGCGTGGGCGGTCATGGTTCGCCATCTCACTCGATCACCAGAGTCGTGGATCAGCTCAGCGTTCCTGTCTCGTCCATACAAGGTGGCCAAGCCATCCAGGTATTTACTTCTCTGCCCTTGGTCACCAAAACATTGTAACAGTCTACGTATAATTTCTCTAATCAGTTTACGGTTTTAATTTGTTTCTTGTATGACTTGGTCATTGTTTTCTCTGTCTGTCCATGATTTTCTTTGTATTTTCCTAAGAAACCACATTTCCACAACCATCAGATGTTTTTCATCTTGACTGCTCATTGTCCACGCTTCACATCCATACAACAGTACAGGTTCTATGTAGCACCTCAACACTCTTTTTCTCGTTGCAATTGACATCATTTTATTGGTCAGTATGTTTTTCATCTTACAAAAGGCTAACTTTGCCATGGCGATTCTTGTTCTAATCTCTTCAAGGCATCTCCCATCAGATGTTATGATTGTTCCGAGATAATTTAACCGAATTCCCTTTTACTTTTAAAAATTGCATTGCGGTATTTCCTTCTTCTTAGTGACGACCATACTCTGTGTCTTCTTCCATTTTAATTCTAACCCAAGTTGTTCACTATGTGCAACAGTCGCATCTACTAAATGTTGCAGATCCTGCTCATTGTCTAGAATCAATACTGTATCATCCGCATATCTAATGTTATTGATGTATCTTCCCCAATGTTGATTACTTTCATATCATTGACATTTTTGAAAATATTTTCACTGTGCAGGGAAAAAAGATCTGGAGACATTATATACCCCTGTCTCATATCTGTCTTAATAAGCTGATATTGACCTACTTCATTATCAATCTTTATGGCAGCTTGCTTTTCCCAATATATGTCTTTAATGAAGCATCTCCATCATGCTGACATGTCTTACTTTATTGAAAGCCTTTGTGTAGTCAATAAAGCAAAGGTGTAAGTCTTTGTTTACTTCTATAGAACGTTCAATTAATGTTCTCAGCATACACACACCATTGACTTGCCTTCTACAAACCCACATTGTTTTTCTCCTATTTCAGGTTGTATTTTCTTCCCAACTCTTCGCATGATAATTCTTAGCAAAACCTTTGTGAAGTTGCTCATTGTGCTAATTGTTCGATGATCATCATATTCCAAGGCTCCAGATTTCTTCGGGATTGCAATAATTATAGAATGACATAATTCAGGAGGTATAGTTCCAGTATCATATATTGTGTTCAGCCGTCTGGTGACTTGATCTATTCTATATTCTTCTATACTTCCAGTATCATATATTGTATTAAGCAAACTGGTAGCTGTATCTATCCCATATTCTTCTAAAGCATTAATCATTTCCGTTGAGATGTTGTCTGGACCTGGGGTCTTGCCAGATTTCATATGGTTAAGAGCATTCTCAGCCTCTATCTTCAGAATTGATGGGCCTTCATTATTACTCCGAAAATCATACTGTTCTTCCGATGTATCATCATAAAGGTTTTTTCACATAATCTGACCATCTATGTAAAATCTCATGTTTTTCTATTATAATTTTTCCATCGTGTTTTCAGGCAGCCTGTTGATGTAGATGTTCTTTTATTAGTAAGCTCCTGAATTCTTTTGTGCATTAAATTGGTATTTTTACTAATGTGTGTGTGTGTGTGTGTGTGTGTGTGTTGTTTCCCCCCCCCCCCAATGTCTATGCAATTAATTTCAATCCATGCTTCTTTTGCTTCTTTAACATAATTTCTGAATTTCCTGTGAATCTCTTTATATTTGTCAGAATTATTTTTGTTGTAACTTCTTGTTTCCATTATACGTTAAATGTGTTCAGTCATCCATTTCTTATGACCTACTTTCTTTAATTTTGGGATAGTTGTTTTTGCAGCCAAATTGATTGAATTCTTCAGTATTACCCATTGATCATCCATAGTCACACAAGAGTGCACGCGTTTTCATTGGAATCAAAATATCCAGATTAACTTTTTTCTTTAATAGAATGGTTACGAAAAGATCAAATACTAACTGAATAGTAATATCAAAAGTATAAATTGACACAGATTATACATCTATCAAGATGGCGTTATGAACACACCCAGTAAACCGTACACAATTTTCAATTTTTTTTTAAACACCAACAAACAAAGACATAAATAAGTATATTACATAAATTTAAAATATCCAGATGTACTTTAATCATTTACAGAGAGAAACAAAGAGGGTTTTAACAAAACCTCCCGAAAGAAAAGAAAATAAGTGAGTTGAAGAAGCATGGACTATATTCGCGCATTTGGAAATACGTGAAACTATACAACAAAACGCACAGACGGGAAAATTCAGCGTGGTGAAATGAAAGAAACAGTCAAATAAAAAGAAAAAAGAGGAAGCCGGATAAGTAACAAGTAAAGATAATTGTGCCTTGTCCACGCCGTGATGTGATTTAGACATCTGATGCTGGTCCTATATTTTCATAGACCGCCTTCACTTCCCATGGCATTTCCTATACTCATTTTAGGCTGCGTCAACTTGGGTCCCTGGTTAATTTTTGTTAATCGTCACCTACAGGAAAGTACCGACAGGTAAGCGTGCTAGTCACTGGACAATGACGACGAGCGTGTCGAGTTCTCTATTCTACCTCTTATTCACCGGCATTGTAGCGAAGGATTTACGAATGCAATTCGCAATCCTGCATACCAGGTTCGAAACACAGTTGCGAGCGATTTAGAAGCAGACCGTTTTGCGTTGGTTTTCATACTTTGCGTTGGTTTCTATACAAGGGTATGAGTGCCGGTCGTTCAGAAAGCAATGGCAAACTACTGAAACATAAACTTCCCAAGAAGTCACAAACAGTCAAAACATGCTGGGGTTGACTGCGACTCACATAAAGGAGTAAATTAAACGCCTATTCTTCAGGAACGTCCTATAACGTTCATGAAAGCGACCAGTAACACATTTCAGCTATCAGTACCTCAGCTTTTGTTTTCTTCTATACCCACAATATTCCGCTCAAATTATCACATCTTCACTGCCGACATTATCTTCACCATGTCGTTATTTATTATATAAACTAACACCTCTTGTTGTGCAACTCTCTTCATCAGTATGTATTTACTTGTTATAGAATAACGACTGGCGGCGCGATGGAGAGCAGATCACCTTCTCTGACGATGGAACACCGTACTGTACGGCTTACGATGGTTTCCTCTCATCAATTGGTAGGGTTGTGTCTAAACTTACAGCGGTTTCCGCCAAGTTGTTAGTAAAGTTACGTCTACATTGTATCTTACTTGGCAAAATGACCCTCCATCCCCAAGCAATATTCTGACGTTTTATAAACAATAGAAAAATACAAAATTTAGGGCAGTTTTACCAAATACAATTACGGAAAACAAAAGACGTTGCGGCGTTAAACCTTCATAAGCCAACAGCAACTCGAAAACACTCAACCCTCAAACCACGGACGTGATAATACGGCGACTACATTAAGGCATAATAAGGACAATGAAATAACACATTATTATAGTGTCATATCCAAGAGATCTATAAGAGAACACTGCGTGAACTATGATAGAACGCTGGGTGGTCTAAGAGAAGACACTTTTCCTTATGGTTTGTGTGCTAAGGGAGGATAGTCTGGCTTCTCAAAACGCTTATATTTATTTCTTCTTCTTCTTGCGTCCGCTTGAAATTTATCTATAACTGCAATGTTGTCTCTTGAATGAATGTAACTGTCTTTTTTAGTTCACTCAATGGTCCATAGAATTTATCTTCCTCTATCGTTTCTCTAGGACAGACGGTTTGTCATTGTCGTATTTTGGGCAGTCTTGGAGTATGTGATCTGCTGTGTGCGACGCCAATCCACGTGTACACGTCACTGATTCATCAATCTTGAATTGTGTATACGTGTCGTTGCGTAATCTGTTGTGTCCTATTCTGAGGCACAAAATAATAATTTGTTCTGATCTGTCCATAAGGTGATAATTATCTTGAGCAGGTTTTGGTAGCTTTATAACTGATTTGATCATTCTTTTTCTTTTGGTGGTATTTAACGGGTACATCAGGTAGTTCCTCTATTGCTCCTTCCTTAGCAAATCGATCAGCTATCTCGATTCTGGATACTCCACAGTGAGATGATACCCACTGTATGGTGACCTTACGCAGATTGCTAAGATCAGAAAGTAGTGTCCTTAGTATTGGCAATTGTCCAGACATGAGCGCCTCAAATATCGATTTTGCATCTGTACTTAGCACCACAAGTTGTGAACCATGGCTGGTATTTAGTAATATTTCGGTTGCTATCTTGATTGTCTGGATTTCTGCATCATAGTTATTATAGTATTTTCCTTTTGGTACTCTAGTAGTGCCGGTCTCTCTGGCCGAGGGGTTACAACACTTTCTCCGTAATCCCGTTTATCACGCAGAGTCTCGTAGCAGGGCGAGAGCTGGGAGCGGTTCGACCCCCGCTGGTGACTTGCGGGATAACTGAGCCGGCCGCTCAGAAAGCAATGGCAAACTACTGAGCGTAATCTTGCCAAGAAATCAACATACAGCTGAAAGATGCTGATGTTGACAGCGATGTCCTGTAAAGGATATGCAAAACATAAAACTATAGTAGTATCGCTAGTATTATTTAGGTATTCTATGTACACCCCCACTCCTCCATTTTGAACAGCATTTTGTGTAGACTCAGATCCAGAGGTCCTGTGGGTATTTGTCATCAAGGAACGAACGAATGAACAACCTTTATTTTCAAAGGGTTAAGAATTGGCACGCAGGCCCGTCTGACATTCTGCCCTTCTTCTCTATTTCCTCTCATACATTATTTCATTCAACATCACTTATGAAGCTAATCTTAGACAACAAAAGAACAATAAGCTTTAAAACGCATGAAAAATAATCAATAATACATGACTCACTGAGGCAATGTTTAACATGGACATTATAAATACCTACGGAAGGTTAACAGAGAGTGGCTGTTCTGCGTTTTGCACTATTCTGTTATGCGAACATTTCTTTCACTTTGTCTGAATTTTTAGTGATAGTCTACTTTCCTCTTTCCGTGGAGTTCTTTCTAGATACGTTTTGATGGGGGTAGGCTACCAGCTGTGGGCAGGTCAGTGGTTTCTCTGAAGCCTTTTGGCCTGGCTGGGTAAAACTGCTTCTTTTTAACAGTCCCACAGCTAGGTTTTCAAATATGTTCTTTGTAGGGTGAACTGGCAAGCTGAGGAACTTTTCTGCTCTCTGTATACATGTTTTCGTATCTCTGTGCTCTCTCAGTGCTTGTGTCCTCCTGATCTTCTCCATCTCCATATAGGGGTTGATCTCATCCATACCCTGATGACCCCAAGTGCTTGATTTTGCACCTTGTCCAGCTCTTGTAGTGTGATTTTTGATGCTGAACACCACACAGTTGACCCGTATTCCAGGTGTGGTCGTATGCTCTGTTGATAAACTTTGCTAAGTATTTTTCCACTGGATCCCCAATGTGGTTCCACTTAGTTTTCTCAGGATGGCTATTTTCCTTCTGGCTTTTGCTGCTGCTTTGTTGATGTGCTTTCTCTATGTCAGTCTGTCATCAAATGTTACTCCAAGCTATGTTGGTTCTTTATCTTCGCTTAGGGGTATTCCATTTATCTGGATGTTCCCTGCCTTTTGTTTTGGAGAAAGGGTAAAACGAGTGGTGCTGCACTGGTCAGTATTTTTTTTCTGAAACATCATCTATTTGCCCATGCAATTAATGCATTTACAGCTCTTTGTAGTGATCTGGTGGCCACTCATGCATGTCCATTTGTGCTCCATAAGACAAAGTCATCAGCCTACATTGCCTCTTTAATTCTATGTGGTAACTTAGCATCAAGATCATTGAAGAAGATTATAAAAAGTGTGGGTGACAGGTATCCACCTTAGGGAACACAGTGACCCAGTAGTACTTTTTGGTCTTGAGTTCGTCTATCTGTGCTCGGGCTTTTCTGTTGTGCGCGTATGCTTTCGCCATCTTTGCTTTCTGCTATTGACTTTATAGTTTTTCAGATTCTTAGGACCTTCTTTCTAGACTTTCAAAGTCAAAGGCTTTCTTTAGATCTATCCATGCCACAAGCACCAGTTTATTCTCTTGGAATGCATCCTCAATTTCTCGAGAGAGGTAGGTTATTTGATCTTCCGTAGAATAACACTACCTAAGGCCAGGGTTTAAAAATGTTTTTGCTTTCAATTTACTACTGCGGTCTGTGTAAGATGATGCGCTTCATTGTTATGCAGAGACAGCTGGTGAGGCTAACTGGTCCCTAGCTGGAGGCACTAGAACTGTCTTTCCCTGATTTTAGGAGAGGTGTCATGATTGCTTCTCTCGGAGCTTGTGGATCGTTGCCTAAGGTCCAGCAGTTATTGAAGATGTGCAGCAGCTTTGTTGTGGCCATTGCTTCTATGCTCTTAATAATTTCATTGGTGATATTGTCGGCTCCTGGTGACTTTCTTATTTTCAATGTTGATATTGCTAGCGCTAGTTCGCTGATTGTGATAGATGCTGCCTGCCCCTCATGTAATATATCATTCTGGCCTGTATGTTGCCATTTATCTCGAATCTCTTATTCTTTCTCTGGACTAATTTCGATGTTGTTGTCTTGTGCAAAGGAGTTCTCAAAATTGTTTAGCTGCTGTTAAGATGTTCCGTTTTTATGTAGTGTAATCTGTGAGTGTCTCCCTGTGCCCTCATCGTTAAATTATTTTACTAGCTTCCACTACTTCCTTGTGTCTCTTTCAAAGTTCAGTGACTATGTTTTCTCCTGCCACATGCCAGATTTCCCGTCTAGCCTGCAGCTTGGCCCTTTGAAATTTAGCTTTTGCGTGCTGGTATTTATTGTGGTGCTCTTGGCTGGGGCCTCTGCTTGCTGTCTACATACTTTCACATCATTATGCAACTGTTCCAGTTCTCTACTCCAGTATGGTTTGTATTGTTTAACTCTTAAGAGCTCCTCTTGGTATTGTTTCTCGTGCTGCCAGTATTGTGCATTTCCAGAACTCTTCAACTACTTTATTAATATCTTTATTGGTGTTAACATTTCTAACCAGTATGCTGGTGTGTTGTTTGTACATTGTCCAGTCTGCTTCCACCCCGAGAGGGTGCTGCTTTCACGTACAAGCTCATTTTCTCCAGTTAGAAAGATTGGCTGATGGTCACTGCCACTAAGTTGTTTCTCAACAATTTGTGTTATGTTCCACTCCAGGTCTTGTGAATGATAAGCCATGGCAGGTGTTGTTGTAATATCCTATGATCTCGATTAGAAGGTATGTAGGTCAGACGGCGTGTTAATCAAAATGAATCTTTCTTGTCCTGGCAGTGCTTGTATTTATTTGAAGATGTTTGCTATTTTAACTGAGTATTTCAGTTGTGCTTTGTCTTTCAAGACCTACTATTGTATCTTTCTACTATGTGAATGCAGGAATTCAAGCCATAGCTCGCTGCTGCAGTCTACAAGGACTTCAGTGTCAGTATAGAAGTGCTGGCCCATCAGGCACTGGGGTTAACGACCAGGTCTTCGTGCCGTGTGAAAATTACGGATATCCTCTAGGTGAGGGAATTATTATATGTCGTGTCAACTGAATTAACAAGACGTATTCAGTATGTTATTATCTTCGCGTAATGTCGTTAAAAAATTTATGATGTAAGCTGAAATAACAAGACGTTATTTTCTTCATTCTGTCGTTAAAAGTATATCCCTGTAAACTTAAATAACAAGACATATTTGAACATCACATAATGTTGTTAAAAATATACGCGATGTAAACAGAAATGGCCAAAAATGTTTTCAACAGCATGAAATCAGTATTAACATTTAAAGAGATTAACAACGCATTAAAAATGAGAATTGTCAAATGTTACGTATATTCAACACTATTGTATGACGCGGAAGCCCGGACATTGAACAAGCAACTAGAAAGTCGAATAGATGCCCTGGAGATGTGGATATTCAGAAAAATATGTCGTATTTCATGGAAACAGAAACAATCAAATACTGTACAGAGGTTCTAGAAAAAACTGGGAATGAAAAGAGAGTTGATGAAAGTAATAAAAAAGAGGCAAGTGACATATTTCGGCCACTCTCCAAAAAAAAAAAAACGACACTGGAGGGCAAGGTTGAGGGCAAGCAATCAAGAGGTAGACAACGAAACAAGTGGGAAGATAACATCAAGTGATGGGCGAACATCGGCCTGACTGAATGTACAGTCAAGGCGAGAGACAGATAGTGTTGGATATCCAATGCAGCTAACCTTCATTGTGAAGACGGCACCTGATTGAGTGAAACAGAAATAATAAGATATATTATTATCTTCCCATAATGTAATTAAAAATATAGGAGATGCAAACTGAAATAATAAGACTTATTATTATCTTCACATAATGTCGTTAAAAATATATGCTATATAAGCGGAAATAAAAAGACACATTCAGCATGTGATTTAGTGATGCCATGTTTCAATGTTACTGCATCTAGTTTGTCGGCAATCAAATTTATTATTCGGAGGAAACAAGCAAATATATAGCATTCTTGTTGTAAGTTATTCTTCTTCTGCATTCGTCCGGAGTGTTGTTTTTTTTTTTTCCAGACGTAATTGCGGTGTGTCTCATTATGCACCCTTGGGCCTAAACCGACTTTAGCCGGCGTTTTTTTTAATCAGGTTAGCCTTCCTGGGGGTTGTAAGTTCTATATAAAGAAATGTGTAATTTAACTTTAGGTCATTAAGAGGAAGTGAGTTAAGTTTTATGGGACAGGACAGCAAACTGTACTAATAAAAAAAAACTAACAGCTAATCAAAAATAGCGAACAAAAGAAAAGCTAATCAAAGTATTGTACCTTGATTTGCCTGCTGGGTTTAAGCCATAGGTTCCTAATAATGGGCATAGTTACCATTAAACGCACGATGAGTTACCTGGTATAGAATGCGATTACCCCCTCTGCCGTGCGTCCACCTTGACGAGGTAGAGGGGCTTGAGCGTTCCAATGACCCCAAGAGCTATGCCGACGGTAGCACAGCTACTGGTAGGGTCACCCATGTCGGACAGGTCAAGGGAGAGGGACCAGACGAAGCCTTGTAGGTAGACTGGGGACAGTCAAAGGCTAGGGAAAGCATCCCGAACAAATGCTTGTCGAAATCGGATGTACTGAGCCACAGGCTTGACAAAGAAGTGCAACGTAACTTTATCATTTCATGATGCCACAGATGAAAATTAATCGTTATGGTGCTAATCCCGTGAAGTCCCATCAGGCGGTGATAGTGCCGGGCCCCCTGCCTCGAGGGGGTCCACCCATGACTACTGGTGGTCACCTTCCCCTGTGCTGTGGAGTCAAGGCACAGAGGAGTAGGTTAAGAGCTATTGACCAAACACCCCGGACACTCAACATACTACAATGGAATGCAGAAGGAGTTTATAACAAGAAAGCCTCCCTAACACAGCGTCTTCATAAAGATAGAATAGATGTGGCATGCATTCAAGAGACACACCTCAACGCCAGTCGCACATTTTCAGTCGAGGGATATCAGGCCACACGTTTCGACCGCGAAGGACACAAAGGAGGAGTTGTAATACTTACACGAAATACAATACCTTGCAGCGAAGTATCTGTGATCTCTGACAACCAAACGGAAATTATAGGTGTTGATATAATGATAAAGGACGTGAAAATAAGAATTTACAATCTATATAGCCCGGCAGATAAGGATCTTACACTCTCAAACATGGAAATAACTGACACAAATTGCATTGTTGTCGGAGACTTTAATAGCCGTTCAGAAAGATGGGGATACCCAGATACTGACAAAAGAGGAGATGAAGTGGAGGACTGGGAAATAGACTCAAATCTCCATCTACTTAACAAAGCAGATGACACACCGAGCTTCTACTCCAGAAGATGGATTACCACTTCTACTCCAGACTTAGCTTTCTGCACAGGAGACATCCTCCACAAAATCGATCGCCATGTGCTGGACCAATTAGCAGGTAGTGACCACAGACCAATCAAGCTTGTAATAAATATGGAGTATGTTCCACAGGAGCAAAAGCCTTTGCCCCGTTGGAATTACAAACGAGCAGATTGGGACAGATTTGCCATACTAACAGACAAATATTGTGAAAACGTAAATACACGATATGGCAACATGAAGCAAATGGTGGAAAGTCTAAACAGAGCAATAATACAGGCGGCCACTGAGTCTATTCCAAGAGGAGCGAGGAAAAATTACAAACCATACTGGACTGAAGAACTACAATTTTTGGAGGACAAAGTTGAAGATGCTAGGAAGACCGCAGAGAGAGAACAAACAATTGAAGCGAACATCTCTCTCAAAGCCATCTCAGCAAAATACAAAAGAACAGTAAATCAAACAACAAGAGATTGCTGGAGGAAAAAAACAGAAAACCTGAATTTTGACAGGGATGGAAACAAACTATGGAAACTAGTGAAAGCCATGAACAATGAAGGACCTAGAAACAAACAAATAACAATTAAACAAGGAAATGCCTTGCTTACAGGAAAAAAGGCTGCAAATGCACTAATGGAACACTATGCCAGTGCAAACCACATTGATATTACAGCCGAACAGAAGAAAGCAATCAAAGATAAACAGATACATCATACATATACAGAGACAGCAGCAGAATATATGATGGCAAATCAAACAATGGAAGACATGGAACAGGCAATGAATACCCTACAAAAGAAGACATCACCAGGAAAGGATGGAATCACAAATGAAATGCTAATAGGACTAGGCACTAAGGCAAAAAAGAAACTACTAGCAGTCCTAAATTACAGCTGGAAGAGGGGAATAGTCCCACAGGCATGGAAGGAAGCTATACTAATACCAGTCCCAAAGAAAGGAAAAGACCTGGAAGAACCAAATGGCTATCGACCTATCAGTCTTCTTAGCTGTGTAGGAAAATTAATGGAACGCATTATCAATGGCAGGCTAACATGGCATCTGGAAGAAAACAAACTCTTAACACCTCACCAAGCAGGATTCAGAAAGTACAGATCTACTGAAGATCAAATAACCTATATAGCTCAGGAAATAGAGGATGCCTTCCAAGAGAAAAAGCACACACTAGCAGTCTGGATAGATTTAGAAAAAGCATTTGATAAAGTATGGAAGGAAGGACTGAAAGTAAAACTGCAAAAAAATGCATGTTTGCGGGAAAATGTACAAATGGATCAGCCACTACCTTGAGAATAGAACTGCCAGGACAAAAGTACAAGGACAAACCAGCAAAATGATGCTGTTGGAGCAAGGTGTCCCCCAAGGAGGGGTTCTTTCACCAACATTATTCCTAGCATATATAAACGACATCACGGAATATTTTCCAGCCAGAGTACACACATCATCCTTTGCAGACGACCTAGCCATATGGACATCTGAAGAATATATTAGTACAGCTAACAGCAGAATACAGCAAGCCCTATTAGCGCTAGAGGACTGGTCAACATCATGGCTAGTGAAGATAAGTGAGGAGAAAACAACATGCACAGTGTTCTCCCTCTCAACTAAAACTCAGCAACCTAAGCTGGTATTGAATGGAAAAATATTGCGCCATGAAGAAAATCCAAACTATCTAGGAGTCACCTTTGATCGTCGCCTGACATGGAAGACACAGGTTGAGAAAAATCGAACAAGAGCAAGGCAAAGAATGGCAATCATGAAAAAGCTTGCTGGTACAACATGGGGAGCAGATGAGAAAGTTCTCAAGAAGTTATATACTGGACGGGTGAGGCCAGTACTGGAATATGGCATTGCAGCTTGGGCAACAGCAGCTAAGTCAAACTTTAACAAAATAAGTAGAGTCCAAAATCAAGGAATGCGAATCATAACTGGAAGCCTGAAGACAACGCCTATTAATGAATTAGAAAAGATCACTTGTTTACAACCAATGCAGGATAGAAGAGATAGCAGAGCCCAGCAACAAGCAGAAAAATTTAGAAGATTGACAGACCACCCTATGTACAACAGATTTAATGGTTTTGGAAAGGGAAGACTGAAGCGTAGCAACTTTGTAGAAACTGCAAAACGAAGGATTAGGTCAGATCCTATTCTTAACATATCAACAGTCAAGCCCATACACAATGCACACAAGTTCCCAGCTTGGAGACAGCAGCAACTGCCTGAGATGATAGAAAACATTCCTGGTATTGAGAAAAAGAACACTCAGCATGAAACCGAAAGAAGAGAAATAACCCTAAACTACATAAAAGAACATTAACCAAGCAGGAATTGGACCCATGCATATACAGATGGATCAGCCAAAAATTCAATAGAGAATGGAGGAGGAGGAGTTCTCCTAAATTTAAAAAATGGAGTGAAAAAAAACACATTCAATGGCAACTGGAAAATTTTCAAGTAACTTCAAAGCGGAGGTAGAGGCTCTGAAAACTGCAGCAGAAATGCTCCTGATGGAGGAAAATAAAGAGAAGCAAATAGCTATCTTCACAGATGCAAAGTCAGCTGTCTCAATACTGAAGAGCAATAACAGCACAGAACTAACTGACCTAAGAGCAGCACTCCATGGTCTATGCCAGAAATCCAAAAAAGTTGTAATACAGTGGATCCCATCACATTGCAGTATACCTGGAAACGAAGAGGCTGACAGACTGGCAAAAGAGGGCGGACGACTACCACAGCCTGACATAGACATAACCTATAATGAGGCAAAGAGGTTGATAAAAAGCACTTATAGAACCAAATGGGAATCTGAGCATCCAGGCCATCAGAAGGATGATGCATATTACAAACTCGACCGAAGAGAACAAGTAGCAATCTTCAGACTCCGCACAGGACATAACAGGCTGAAATACCACTTGTTCAATAAACTAAAGATAGGAGATACCGATGAATGTAATTGTAGAACTGGAAAAATGACAGCAAAACATTTGCTGCAGGATTGCCCAACGTATGCAGAACAGAGAAAGATATTTTGGCCCACACCAGCTTCATTTGAGGACAAGCTCTATGGAGATATCAACAAGCTAAAGTTGACCGCAGATTACTTTAACTATATACAGGTTGACATTTAAAGGTGCATGAAGACCCAGAGGCATGAAATGGAATATTGCTTGGATAGCAAATCCATTACGTGGAAAGTCCAAATCAAAAGCCCATTGTGTGGGCTTCATAAAAGGTGGAAAAGTGTCCTAGTGGCACGAAATGGAATATTGCTTGGATAGCAAATCCATTACGTGGAAAGTCCGAATCAAAAGCCCACTGTGTGGGCTTCATAAAAGGTGGAAAAGTGTCCTAGTGGCACGAAATGGAATATTGCTTGGATAGCAAATCCATTATGTGGAAAGTCTGAATCAAAAGCCCACTGTGTGGGCTTCATAAAAGGTGGAAAAGTGTCCTAGTGGCACGAAATGGAATATTGCTTGGCTAGCAAATCCATTACATGGAAAGTCCGAATCGAAAGCTCACTGTGTGGATGTCATCTGCAGACTGCATACTTCTGGTTTCCGGAAGAACAGCCTATGGTGAACGGAAGGCCCAATATACGGAAGTGAGGCTAAGCAGCCATGTGCAGGACGTGACGATTCCTTGGGTGAGCCCAGTACCAGAGCGCTATGTATCGGCTCTGCAAGTATGGAAGCCTCCTTGGATGGCGGGGAATGCCCATGGTCTGCCCCTGCCTTCCCTTGAGGGCTGACCAGGATCTTTGGCTGTTCTATATGGACCAGCTGGGATGGGGGATAACACCACAACAGTGAGAGTCAAACGTCCTAAGAAACCCCTGGGAAGGTTAACCCGGTCAACAAATGCCCGCAGAAGTCGGATGTGTCGGCCTAACGGCGCAAGAACGCAGCTCTGCTGTAAACAGGCACAACGCAATCACATCCGAAAAAAAACTCCGGATGAACGAAGAAGAACAATGCGATTACAATGCGAACCCAGTTTTCTAATCATATTCCCTTCAGTAAAACACGCACACATACATTTCAGGGTGTGGAACGTGGGCCTTCCAGTCAGAATCTGATGGGACTGCATTCACCGAATCTATGTGCGTTGGACAAAACGACGATCCCAAAGAGGGTCAGTAGTTCTAATAAGAATTGTTTGTTATCTTGCTTTTCGTGTCCATGTTTTAGGAGAAATAGGCTAGGAAATCTTTCCAAGAACCACAAGTGCCAAATGACATCACATATCCCCTGATCTCTTGGGTAATGAGATTGGATATCTAACCTTCTCGGATAAGAGGGGCAAAAAACAAAGGGGTCCCGTGTGTAAGTTTTAAAATAAAAACCACGGCAGTTGGAAATCACAAGGAGTAGGCTGCAATGCAGTTCTCATCTCATCTTGTACCTTGCGGTGTCGAGGTGAAGTATAATCAGCAGGAGATTGGCCGTTTATGGGCTTCATGTATCATAATTCCCATGGACTCTACTATTCACTCTTTCCATCGTTTACGTGGTCGGACTTTTCTTCTGCTTCCATTTGGTCTGTACATCATTGCTTATTGTGGTATACTGTTGGTTGATAACCTAATTAATCTAAAAACCTAAAAAAATCTAAACCTCTAATCTTTTGCGAGAACCAAGTGATGACTGTGAATCTACAACAATGGCCAGACTGCGGGAGCAGCAAATTAAAAGAGGGGTGGCCAAACAAGAACACTACGCAGGAAGCCAAAGAAGATTGATAAACCAACACAGAACTGGCGTCGTTAGCCGCTACACGCTGCGGGATTTGCTGAGGAGGGGATCCGAGCACTTATGGACTGAATGGTTCGATGTGCAACGAGGATGATCTGTCGACTAACTAACTAACTAACCTAATTACATGGCCAAACCATTTGATTTGCTGCCTTCTAATAAAATCTAGCGCTGCAATAACCTTCACTTTAGCCCTGATTTCTTCATTTCTGATTTTCTCTCTTCTTGATACATTGAGTTACCCTGGAAAACTGGTTAGGAAAAAAAAAATAAGGTTTTTATTTGAATCTTCTTGTACTTATGACCTGAAGGCGTCTTCATCCGGCCCTGGACACGGACGATAAACTTGGAGAGCCCATGGGTATCTGAACAATCCATTGGCAGTTGAAAATCTAAGAGTAGGCCAAATAGTCCGCTGCCCAGTTTATTTCCAACATTAGTTATTCAACCCACATAAAAATATGTATAGCATGTGTGGCTCTGGTATATACACATTCGGAACCTGGCTGGTGCCACGGTACTCGTTCACTGTGTTGAGAATCTCCGTGTATGATCTATGGGATAGAGAAAGATGTGGGAAGCTTGAACATCTAGGCAGCACATAACAATATAAGGTACACCATCTCATTAATTTCCTCTTGTACCTTGCGGTATCGAGGTGAAGCATAAACAGCGGAAGAGTGCCCGTATATGAGCTTCATGTATCGAGATTCCCATAGGCTCTGTTATTTCTTCTGTCCATCGTTTACATGGTCATCCTTTTCTTCTGGTTCTATTTGGTATGTACATCATTGCTTGTTGTGGTATACTTTCGGTAGCCTAGTTATATGGCCGAACCATTTAACTTGCTATTTTCTGATGAAATCTAGCGCTGCTATAAGTTACACATACTTCATCAAAATATCGATCGGCTACGAGGATTGGAGAGTCATGATCGCCGATGTCTGTTCCATAAATCTATCCGGAGAAGATAGTTCCTTCCCGCAGTGATGGGTGATAGAGGAATAGGATGCTGGTAGGCAAGAGATTATACTTTTTGGTCTAAGATTTTCTTACTTAACTAGCATAGGACAACTGAAAAATACACTAGCTTCTGCCCGGTTAAAATGTTAGTTGCCTATGCTTTACAAGACGTTTGTTGT
>JACEFZ010004565.1:0-10000 GCA_014155875.1 Cepaea nemoralis
GGGGTCCCCCGCCCTATTATTTCTCATGGCTGGTTGTTCTACTCATAGCCAGGTCAGTCACTTTACTGTCTCCCACTTTCATCCATTCTTACTCATGCCCGGTCACTCAACTCACTGTCAATGACCCAGGCTTATGTCAGACATAAATACCGGAGTTAAAATATGGGGCACAAATACATGAGTTAAAGAATGTGACAGACAGGGTTGATTCAAAATAAGGGACACAAACATCAGAGTTAAAGTATGGGACAGACTAAGTAGAGTTAACGTATCGGACAGAGTTGAGTTAAAGTATGGGACACACAACAATTGGATAGAAAGAGGGAAGTATGCCACAGAAAGAGGTGAGGTACTGTAAGTGACAGAAAGAGTGAAGTCAAAATATGGTCGTGAAATAGTGGAGTTAAAGTGTGGTAGAGGAATAGCTGAGTTAAACTACTGAAATAAAAATGAAAAATGAGCGGAGCTAAAGCTTGGAAGTAGAAAGGGTGTAGTTAAAGTATGAGAGAGGAAAAGCTGAGTGAAAGTATGGAAGAGAAAGATCTGAGTGAAAGTATGGTAGAGAACGAGCTAGTCAAAGTATGGTAGAGAAAGTGCGCATTTAAGTGACGGGGCTGAAAGAGTTTAGTTAGAACAGTGACAATAGTACATGGGGCAAGAATGAGTATGTAGTTACCTGTTGTGTAAATGCCACTGGGACCATACAGATCATACCTGATTGGAAAACAAGAAGTACATTTGTAATAAAGGAGCAATTGCACTCCAGGAGAGAAGTACATTTGTAATATAGAACTAATTTCACGTTAGCAGAGCAGTACATTTGTAATAAAGAACTATAGTGCATTCACATTTGTTTGCCTCAATATAAAAATCCATATCTCAGTAACCAACTGAGGGAAAATTATGAGATTTAGCATATAACCGTATCATCATGTCCCCCCCCCCAAAAAAAAAAAAATAAATAAATTCTTTTGTTCTGTAGATTGTACAGCAGATTTCAAAGTTTGTTTATGTGCGGTATATAATTTACGGGTCAGAGATGAAGGGCACATTATTAGAAGTATTACGTCTTCACACGGAAATACTAGCGTTGAATGGTTAATTTCCGCGTGGTTCGCGGGATTGTCTTTATGACAATAACCCCGCGCAGTTTAAAATGGGAGTGTTCAGAGGTGTCGTCAATATGTGGGTACTTTCATGAATCTTGATTTTTTTTTTTTTAAATCTTACCTCTTATCGAACTAATTTCACCTAAGGAGAGAAGTACATTTGTAATAAATAAATAATTTCACCCCAGGAGAGAAGTACATTGTAAATAAATGATCAATTCCACGCCAGGAGAGAAGTACCTTTGTAATAAAGATAATTCCACCCCAGGAGAGAAAGACATTTGTAATAAGGAACTAATGTCCCATAAGGAGTGAAGTACATTTGTAATAAAGAACTAATTTCACAAAAGGAGAGAAGTGAGCGAGTGAGTGGCACCTTGCCGTCTTTACAGACGAAAGTGTGTAAATTGGAATTAGGCCAGAATTCCATCGCACAATGCCTGGGAATGGATTCAGAGAACATGTATTTCCCATGCAGCATGATCTCTCGGCCTTGCCTTGTTTTCTCCTGACGAAAGGATGACCAGTACGCCTGGAACAAGGTAGGCTTCAGATGCTGCCGACTCAGTATCAAACCTCCAAGAGCAGAAGGTGAGTAGCGGCCAGGCCCTCACTTCCGAGGGATTTGACTTACTGACGCTCAGCCATATCCTTCAGATGAGTGCCTTATACGAAGGATACCATTGGACACTAGATTGGTGATGTGGTAAATATCACATATGTCATATTTACTTCTCGGGAATCTTAAGCTGTTTAGATCTTTTGTTGGCGGTATGTCAGCGCTGGCAGAGTAGTTAGAGCTCTTGTCCGTAAATACAGTGGTACGAGTTCAATCCCCAGCAGAGTTCAGATTAGCTTTCCCCTCACTAGGCGCTCTTGGGCCGACCCAGGTTCTTAACAAACCACCCGGTCAACCACTCAAATAGCATCCCAACTCAACCAAGTAACCAAACCAACTAACCCAACGAACAAACCAACCAATACACTCAGCTAAACATTCCTATCAACCAACAAACCCAACAAACCAACTGAAGAATTAACCAACCCAACCAACCAACGCAGTCAACCAACCAATCAACCAACCCAATAACCAACTAGCCAACCAACCCAACAAACCAACCAACCCAGGGAACAAACTAACCAACCAACCCAACACACCAAAACAAATAACTAACCAATCCAACCAACCAACTAACCTACCAACACAACCAACCAACTAACCAGCCAACTAAACAACTAACTAACCAACCCAACCAACAAACCCAACTAACCAACCAACAAACTAACCAGTCACCTAACCAACCAACACAACCAACCAACCAACTAACTAACCAACCCAACCAAATATCTAACCAACCAACCAACTAACTAACTAACAAGCCAACTAACCAACCAACCCAACCAAATAACTAACCAACCAACACAACCAACAAACTAACTAACCAGTCAACTAACCAACCAACCCAACCAAATATCTAACCAACCAACACAACCAAATATCTAACTAACCAGTCAACTAACCAACCAACCCAACCAAATATCTAACCAACCAACACAACCAAATATCTAACTAACCAGTCAACTAACCAACCAACCCAACCAAATATCTAACCAACCAACACAACCAAATATCTAACTAACCAGTCAACTAACCAACCAACCCAACCAAATATCTAACCAACCAAAACAACCAAATATCTAACTAACCAGTCAACAAACCAACCAACCCAACCAAATATTTTACCTACCAACCAACTAACTAACTAACAAGCCAACTAACCAACCAACCCTACCAAATAACTAACCAACCAACACAACCAACCAACCAACTAACTATCCAGTCAACTAACCAACCAACCCAACCAAATATCTAACCAATCAACTAACTAACAAGCCAACTAACCAACCAACCCAAACAAATAACTAACCAACCAACACAACCATCCAACCAACTAACTATCCAGTCAACTAACCAATCAACCCAACTAAATATCTAACCAACCAACACAACCAAATTACCAACTAACTAACCAGTCAACTAACCAACACAACCAACCAACTAACTAACCAGTCAACTAACCAACCAACCCAACCAAATATCTAACCAAACAACCAACCAACTAACTAACAAGCCAACTAACCAACCAAACCAACCAAATATCTAACCAACCAACCAACCAACTAACTAACTAACAAGCCAACTAACCAACCAACCCAACCAAATATCTAACCAACCAACCAACTAACTAGCTAACAAGCCAACTAACCAACCAGCCCAATCAAATATCTAACCAACCATCCAACCAACTAAAAAAAACCCCCAGCCAACTCACTAACTAACCCAACCAACCAATCAACTAACTAACCAGCCAACTAACCAACCAACACAACCAAGTAACTAACCAACCAATCCAACCAACCAAATAACCCAACCAATCAACCCAACCAACAAACCCAACTAACCAACCAACAAACTAACCAGCAACTAACCAATCAACACAACCAACCAACCAACAAACTAACCAGTCACCTTACCAACCAACACAACCAACTAACTAACCAGCCAGCTAACAAACCAACCCAACCAAATAACTAACCAACCAAAAAACAAACTAACCAGCCAACTAACCAATCAACACAACCAACCAACCAACCAACTAACCAGTCAACTAACCAATCAACCAACACAACCAACCAACCAACTAACTAACCAATCAACTAACCAATCAACACAACCAACCAACCAACTAACTAACCAGCCAACTAACCAATCAACACAACCAACCAACCAACTAACTAACTAACTAACAAGCCAACTAACCAATCAACACAACCAACCAACCAACTAACTAACTAACAAGCCAACTAACCAACTAGCCCAACCAAATATCTAATCAACCAACCCAACCAAATATCTAACCAACCAACCAATCAACTAACTAACCAGCCAACTCACTAACTAACCCAACCAACCAATCAACTAACTAAACAGCCAACTAACCAACCAGCCAGCTAACTAACCAGCCAACAAACCAACCAACCCAACCAAATAACTAACCAACCACTCTAACCAACCAACCAACTAACCAGCTAATCTAACCAACCAATCAACTACCTAATCAGCCAACTAACTAACAAATCATCTAACTGACCAGCGAACTAACCAACATAATCATCCAAATAACTAACCAATCCAACAAACCAACCAACCAAGTAACTAACCAACCAATCCAACCAACCAGCCAAATAACTAACCAACCAATCCGACCAAATAACCAGCAACCAATCCATCAAACCAACTAACCAACCAACCCAACCAATCAATTAACCAACCAACTAACCACCCAACAGAACCAACCAATTAATCAACCAATCTAATCAACTAACTAACCAACCAACCAAATAACTAACCAATCCAACCGGCCAATCATTCCAGCAAATCAACTAACCAACCAACAAACCAACCAATCTAATCAACCAACTAACAAACCAGCCCAGTCAACCAACTAACCAACGAATTCAATCAACCAACTAACCAACCAACCAACCAACTAACCAATAAACCTTATAAACCAACTAACCAAATAATCCAACCAATCAACCAATCCAACAAACCAACTAACCAACCAACCCAACTAACGAACTAACCACACAAGCCTAACAACTAACCAACTAACCACACTAACCAACCAACTAACTAACCAAACAACCAACTAACCACCCAATCCCATGAACCAACAGATTTATTGTAAACAACAATAGAAAATCAACGTCATTTATAACCCAAAAGCTTTTTTTTTTTTTTGTCATTATCATCATCAGCACCACCATCTTCTACTTTTGTAGTCAAATGTAGTGTGGTGGAATAGTTGACGCTCCAGCGCCCGATTGTGGCATTAGATAGTGTTATTCAATGTGATTGTACAATCACTCAATTTTCTTTTCGGGCGCTCTATTCCTTTCGTAGAGTATTGTTAATGTAGAAAATTTAGGATAAACTTTATGTGTAATAATTTTAAGTTTCAGAGCTCACAATTAGCAGAGATTGCGAGGAATGCTCTGTTATGTCTGGACTGACATACTGGTGGATCATGAGAAACATAATTTTCCATCCAGCTGCCCCTAATGACCTACAACTTAAATTTCTGGTTGATCCAATGAGATTAGCGAATGACACTTGCCCAGTCCACAGCAACGTGAAATCAAATCTGTAAGTAGAGTACGCTGCCTGTTGTCTTAGCCAATCAGAGAACAGCTGCTGAGCAATGCGGTCTGAAATCACGGTCCCATTCTGCAAAGCGCCTTCGGGAAACAACGATGTATTCTGGGAAGGACAGAATAAACAGAGAATCGTTGCATTAAAAGTTTATTATAGGTAATATGAATTTAAATACGTGAACATAGAGGCCCTGGAGATTTGGATATACAGCAGAATGTTTTATTTCATGAAAATAAAAACAATAAAATACAGCGGTGTTAGAAAAAGCTGGGAATAAAAATAGAGTTGATGAAAGAAATAAAAAGAGGCAAGTGAAATATTTTGGCCACGTTAAAAGACATAACACTCGTATCAAACCACACTGGAAGGTAAGGTTGAAAGTAAAATGAGCAAGAAGTAAACGATGATACAAGTAGAAAAATAACATCAAGAGATGGACGAACATCAGCCTGACAGAATGTACAGTCAAGGCGAGAGACAGCCAATGTTGGAGATCCATTGTAGCCAACCTTCATGGTGGAGACGGCACCTGATTGATTGATTGATTGATTGATTTATGTGTACATACAAACCGGTTTAAGAATACAAATTTTTGAGGACTGCGAAGAACGATTAACCGATTCAGTGCCAAACAAATGGAAGGTTTGCACCAAACATCGTTCACAATCAAATGAACAAGTATTATAATGTAAATTTCCATTCACTGGTTATAGCAACTGCGGAGGATGCCACGAAATATAACAAACAATAAAATAACCCAAGTGTGACGATCTATCTTTGCATTGTCTTTAGAAACCATATTTACACAGCCATCAGATGTGTTCCAGCTTGACTGTTTGACATTGTCCACGCTTCACATCCATACACAAGTACAGGTTCTAAGTAGCACTTCAACATTTTTTCCCCGTTTCAATTGACATCTTTTTTATTGGTCAGTATGTTTTTCATCTTGCTAAAGGCTACTTTCGCCATGGGCATGTTATGAGAAGAAATGAATCGGAGAAATTGGTAACAACTGGCAAGATGGAAGGGAAGAGACCAATAGGAAGACCGAGAAGTAAATACCTGGATGACTTGGCCATGTGGCATGGTCGAGACACGAACATGGAGCTGATCCTCGACTCTGATGATCGAGTGAGATGGAAAAACATGCTTATCGGCATGGCACATGATGGATGGATGGACGATCTATCGTCCCTCTGTCCAAATGGGTGGTCACACTTGACGATATATTATCCTTCTGTACTGAATCAATTAAGCGCTATATCAAGATACTAACAATTACTGTGACAAAGTTTATTTTTATTGACAGACTGACTGGCACCTTGCCGTCTTGACATACGATAGTTTGTAAAATGGAGTTATACCTCTTCATAATAGAAAGCCTGGGTTGAATTTAGAGACCACGTGTTGCCCATACAGCATGATCCCTCTCTCGTCCTGTCTAGTTTACGCCAGAGGAAAGGATACACCGATACGTCTGGATCTAGACAAGATGCAGAAGATGCCGGATCAGCAAAGCAATGCACTAACTGTCCGCCTGGCGGAGCTTACATCCTAGACCAGTTGCGATCAGGGCTTAGGGCCTGGTCTGCCCTGCCATTACATTTAGTCTCCAGGTTGCATTTCCCTGCATTAGGGTAAGGCTTGTACCCTCCCAATTGCACTTTCCGCCCGAAACCGTTGGGAAAATGTGGCGTGCCGGATTTGGTGAGTGCCGCCTAATGCTCGATACCGTCTACTGTCATTCGGTAGCTCAGTCATATCTGACTAAGACCTGACTATTAACAGAGTTTATGCAGCTGAAGTTAACGATGTGTAATAAGGAATCATGGAACCAGATGGAATCAGACGATTCAGGACAATAAAAAGATGATACATATTACGTTGCATCGAAGAGAAAAACTACAGTATTAAGATTGAGCACAGGACTCACCTGTCACTATCATTGAATGTAAGAGAGTGTTAAAGTGGTATAAAGAACCTATATTGCTGTATGGCAGTGAATCTTGGAATGTAAATGACCAAATAAGGAATAGTTTGGAAGCAACAGAGATGTGAATCCTGAGACGAAAGTTGCGAATTCCCTGGACTGCCGAAGTAACTAAGAACAACTGCCTGAAAGAGGCTAATGAAACTAGAACATTATATACAACAAACCGGCAGAGACAAACAGCTTTCTTTGGTCATGTGATGAAAAGAGAGGCATTGGAGAACATCGTGACAACTGGAAAGATCGAGGGAAAGAGAGGCAGAGGCAGACCAAGAGAAATTATGCTGGATGGATTGAGATTGTGGCATGGAGGAATATCATCAGCAGAATTGATCCAGAACACCAAAGACTGAGATCTGTGAAGAGACATAAACGGCTTTGCCAGCTTGTAGGTCACTGATAATGATGATGATGTGGGTAAGTTTCTAATTTTCAAATTCAGCATGGACAGCTGCTTATTCACCTTGTTCTTTTCGATACCCAACCGACAAGTGATTTTTGGCGTGCGCAGCGTACATTCTTATATGAGAAGACTCGATGTCCGATCCACGACCCCGGGATGTGTGAAAACGTGTCGTTTACTTGTTACCTACCAGGATGTTAAGACCTCTAACTCTGAGCTGAATGTTCAGTCCGTTTGCGTTGAGAGAGCTGAACAGCTTGTTTGTCTGTAAGAAGATACATGGATGAACATGCATTAATTGGTCATCAAACAATGGGATGATGATGCATTAATTGGTCATCAAACAATGGGATGATGATGCATTAATTGGTCATCAAACAATGGGATGAACATGCATTAATTGGTCATCAAACAATGGGATGAACATGCATTAATTGGTCATCAATCAATGGGATGAACATGCATTAATTGGTCATCAAACAATGAGACGAACATGCATTAATTGGTCATCAAACAATGGGATGAACATGCATTAATTGGTCATCAAACAATGAGACGAACATGCATTAATTGGTCATCAAACAATGGGATGAACATGCATTAATTGGTCATTAAAACAATGGGATGAACATGCATTAATTGGTCATCAAACAATGAGATGAACATGCATTAATTGGTCATCAAACAATGAGACGAACATGCATTAATTGGTCATCAAACAATGGGATGAACATGCATTAATTGGTCATTAAAACAATGGGATGAACATGCATTAATTGGTCATTAAAACACTTAGATGAACATGCATTAATTTTTCATCAAACAATGGGACGAAACATGTCATTTGCAAGACGTTGCGAGCAACCCTCTGTTGATGTGTTGAGCAATATTACGTTCAGTAATTTGCTATTAGTTAGTTTTTATTGACTACACAAAGGCTTTTGATAAAGTGAGACATGTCAACATGATAAGGATGCTTGAAGAACTACAAATTGATGGAAAAGATCTTAGACTTGTAAAAAACATATATTGGAAACAACAAGCTGCCATAAGAGTTGATAATGAAGTAAGCCAATATCAACCTATTAAGAGAGGTGTGAGACAGGGATGTGTAATGTCTCCAGATCTGTTTTCCCTGTACAGTGAACGTATTTTCAGAAATATTGAAGATATGGAAGGAATCAACATTGGGGGATGATACATCAATAACATTAGATATGCAGATGATATAGTCTTGATTGCAGACAATGAACAGGACCTGCAAAATTTAGTAGATGCGATTGTTACACACAGTGAACAACTAGGGTTAGAATTAAATTGTAAAAAGACACAGATTATGGTCTTCACTAGGAAGAACGAAATACGACAATGTAATATACAAGTAAATGGGAATATTCTTCAACAAGTGAATAGGTACAATTACCTCGGAACAGTAACAACATCTGATGGAAGATGCCTTGAAGAGATTAGAACAAGAATCGCCATGGCAAGAGTAGCCTTTAGCAAGATGAAAAACATACTGACCAATAAAAAGATGTCAATTGAAACGAGAAAAAGAGTGTTGAGATGCTACATAGAACCTGCACTTTTATATGGATGTGAAGCGTGGACAATGAGCAGTCAGGCTGAAAAACATCTGATGGCTTTAGACATGTGGTTTCTGAGGAAAATGCAAAGAATACCATGGACAGCCAGAAAGACCAATGAACAAGTTCTTCAAGAAACAAATGAAGATCGTAAATTGATTAGAGAAATTAGACGTAGACAGTCAAAATTATTTGGGCATGTTATGAGAAGAAATGGATTGGAGAACTTGGTGACGACTGGTAAGATCGAGGGGAACAGACCAAGGGGAAGATCTAGAAGCAAGTACCTGGATGGCTTGGCCTTGTGGCATGGTCGAGACAGAAACACGGAGCTGATCCACGACTCTGGTGATCGAGTGAGATGGCAGAACATGACCGCCCACGCTTATCGGCATGGCAAATGATGGATGGAGTTGCATATCCTTTACGGACTTATAATCAGATTGCTACTGGTACTATTAGTGTTGGAACTCTTCGCTGGCTGCTGAGGATGGGGACGGAGCACTTATTAGAATGCCCCGAATGCTGTGATGTCGATTCCTAAATCAATCAATCAATCAATAACCTTTACGGACGTAGCAGTCAACCCTAGCATTTTTGTTTGTTTGTTATTCCTGTTTACGTTCAGTAGTTTGCCATTGCTTTCTACAAGACCAGCACCCATACCATTTAATAAAATAACCAACGCAG
>JACEFZ010004565.1:15000-25000 GCA_014155875.1 Cepaea nemoralis
CACTTCTGCCGTCAAGCTCGTGGGGAGGAATAATTTACGCTCCAGCGCTCGGTGGGCGGCGCTTGATTGTGTCATTCCGTGTGATTGTACAATGTCTTTGATGTCGTCAATCCATTTTCTTCTTGGACGTCCTCTTGGTCTCGTCGCAGATGATCCTTGATGTAAGGTCAATGATGGTAGTCTCTGGTGTTGCATTCTAACGACATGGCCAAACCACTTGATCTTCTGTCTTTCAATAAATGTGGCACAAGGTGTTGATCCCACTGTCTGTCTGATAACAGCATTACTTACTCGGTCTCGGATTGTTAAGTTGGCAGCTCTCCTCAGGCATCTCATCTCGCAGGTGTTACGATGCCTGAGGAGAGCTGCAAGTAATAGGTGTGTGAATTATTACATTATATTTGAAAATGTAAGCCATTTGGCTCATGCACTATTGCATCTCCACAGTTCTCGATCCTTAATGTTCTGGGTCTGTTCAGTTGATATTATGTCTTCATGGCACTGTCTCAGTTGCCGAATGGTTAAACAATATGGGTCAAAGAAGACCTTTAGCAGTAGAATTTGTCCAGAACACCGAGGCCCGACATATGTAGAGAGTCATGAGCAGGTCACCATTTGACAGGGCTTATAATGATGTGGCGCTGTGGCAAAAGGGTTACGCATTCAAAACACAGCCGTGGGTGATTTAGAAGCAGACCGTCATGCGTTGGTTATCATACAATGGTATGGGTGTCGGTCGTTCAGAAAGCAATGACAAACTACTTGCCAGGAGATCATAAAGAACCAAAACAATGTTGGGGTTGACTGCATCGTTCTGTAAAGGAGCTACAACTAACTTATAATGATGATGATATACGTACCACACGTGTTCATGGAGAGGGCCATGACGGCTATAGCACAATAAAAAAGTAGCTTCATGGCAAAGGTTTCTTTCTTGCTGGTGTCTGTGGACAGATTCCACAGTTAAGTGTACAAATAAATGCAATTATGATAAACAGTGTTATAGTATTATCTATCACAATGAATTATTGACTCACTATGAACTAATGGCTGTCTATGAACTACTGACTGTCTATGAACTTGACTATGAACTACTGATGGTCTGTGATCTATTCACTGTCTAAGAATTACTGAGCATCTATGAACTAATTGTATATGGACTATTCACTGTCGATGGGCTGTCGTTGACTGTCTTGCAACTATTGACTGTATATGAACTATTCACTGTCTATGCATGACTCGCCGTTTATGAACAGCTGCCTATGAATTACTGACTGACTATGAAATATTGACTATTGTAAACTGTCCAGGAACTACTGTGTATCCTTGACTATTGACTGTACATGAACTATTCACTGTCTATGGGTTGATCAACGTTCATGAACTATTACTATATATGAACTAATGACTGTCTATTAACTATTAGCTATATTTGAATGATACTATCTATGAGCTATTGACTGCCTGTGGAATATTGACTGCCTATGAGCTGTTACAGAGCTACACACAGGTGATGGTCGTGATCGTATAGCATCACACAAGTCAGTCTTCGCGTTGTTAGGAAGGTATTTTATTGATGAAACATTCTATCTCAGCGCATCTGATGGAGACTCCCTTCGTGGTGTTACATCTCTTCTCGCTGGCCCCAAGTCAAGTCAAAACAAGTGGCGTGTGTGTTTTCCTAGATACACTTCTTCATTCGTGCACACACGTTCACTATGGTTTTCCCCCTAGTCAAGGAATGCGCAGCATTCCTTAACTCTTTACTCCTAACCTAGAATCCCTCACTGTTACAATGCCTCCCCTTCTTCAAAGAGAATTTTTCCTTGAAAAAATCTCAACCCCAACCTTTAATTAGTTAACTTTACATCTCTATTCTACAATAACAACAATTCCATATATTTCCTAACTCAATTCTCCTATCTCCACATAGCCAATTGCTAACCAGAGATAATAATATCGAAATTCTCTACAAAACTCGTGATAAAGTTCTCTAGAAAACTTTCTACAAAACTCTCCATAAAATTCCCCACAATACAAAAGTCTCCATAAGCAAACCGCTTTTAACTTTAAAATGTCCATCTAAATTATGATTGACAAAACTGAAGATATTCGCCTTATCCTTTATTTCCCCCTTATTCACATTCTCACACTCTCAGTATTCTAGGATAGACAGGAAAAAATAGCTAGTTAGATTTGTGTAGGTGCGCACCTGAAATTAATAAAAGTAAGGAAAAGTAAGAAAGTAAGAAGTAATCACCTTTCTCTTCCCATACATTCTCAAAACTTTATCAAAAAATAAAGTTTCAAAATTTATCTTCAGTTTCCGTCAATAATAATTGTTCTTATCCAAAAAATATGTTAATCCAAAACTGCTAGCCTTTGTATTATTCAGATCATCAATTTCCCGTTTACCATTCCTTCAACAACAAAAAACTTCCTAACTATTATTATACTGTTAAGTACAGTCTTCTTCTTCCAATATGCAGTTATTTAAATGCCAAAACTCAACCTGGCATTCCCCCCATATTCTCCCATTAAACGCTGTTCAATCCAGCTCCTATTATAAACCTTGTATATACATTGCATACCCCACATGTAATAACAACATACCCCTCCATATATAGTCAGTTCACTAAACACTACTTTAATTCATCTTCTAACTGAACTTCAAAGTAATAATCACTTTAAACACACTTAGGGTAACTCAATCAAACCCCAAAACATCGTAAAAATAACCATCTAAGTTATTTTTCACATTTCATAAAACACAATTGAAGTCCCAACAATTGAGCAAAGCATTTCAATCCCCTCATCATATTTATCCCCCCACATTAATCAATGTACACATACATTATAAATTTCAAGACCATATTCTGAGTACCCAATAATAATTTTCCGCTTTAGAAAAACTCCATCAAGTACCTTTGTAAACACAAAAATATCATGTCCAACTTCTTCTTCTATCTGCTATCTGCAGAACCTTATATCACTCTTTTCATCTATCACTTCTCCATTTCTTTAATAACCTCAAATTTTTTTCAATAATTGTAATATCTACATCAATGTCGCTATCCTCTCGAGGAGAGCTATCTTCTTTCATATCAGCTTCTTCATCAGTTTCTGACTTTTCATCCATCTCTTGTTCTCCATCTGTATATCCATTACTAGCAACCGCTAATCTCTTCCTTTCTACATCCAATCTAATTTTCCTGTCTTGCCGTCTCAACAAATTTTCAAATAGTGGCATCTCTTCCTCACTCGAAGAATTCTCTCTAAGTTTCCTTTGCCTCTTAATTTCTTTTTCTTTCTGTCTATCCAACTTTCTTTTTACTGCCTGTCTTGTATTCATAAATGGAGGTTCAATATTTTCCCTAACTAACTCTTCACTCATATAATCGTCATACACGTTATTTTCCTCTGTCATGACTGTTTTTGGTATCGTTTCTTCTTGTTCAGCTGTATTAGATGCTGTTGTTACTTGTTTTCCATTCTCTATATGTCTTGGATATAACGATTGTCTGACAATCTGTCCACCCGACAATATTTCTTCGGAACAATAATTATTATTATTATTATTCTCTGCATTCCTTTCCTCATTATCCCGCCTTAAGTGTTCTACATGTGAACGTGCAACATGCCCTGAAATTTGATTCTTTATAGTGTACGACACTGGACCTTTTTTTTCTAAAATATAGTATCCCGGGACCCAATGAGCATCAAACTTAGAGTTTTTCTATGTTTTTTATAATATACCCTATCACCTACGTTAAACTCTTGTAAGTGTGCATTTTTATTTGCGTATTTCTTCTGTCTTTCTCTAGCCTTAATTATATTATTTCTTAAACGTACATGTGCTTTATGCATCTCTTGCAACCTTGTTTCTTGAAAATCTTCCCCCAAATATTTTCTCCTAGGTTTTAATAAATTATCAATTGGCAATATTGGTTCTCTTCCATGTACTAAGTAAAATGGTGAGAAACCTGTTCCTTCATTTTCGTGTGTACGTATCGCCGCTAATGCTATCCCCAAATAAAGATCCCAATCCATATCGTGTTCTTCTACATTTTTCGCTAGAATATTGTATAGTGTTCTGTGTTGTCTCTCATTTTTGGCATTGGAAGTTGGTCTGTAATATGAAGTCTTAATGTGTTTTATATTCCAATCTTTTACCAATTTCTCAAACTTTTTATTTACAAAACTCTTTCCCATTGTCTGTAAGTATTATTTGTGGACACCCAAACCTTGGTATAAATTCTTGTAACAGCATATTTATAACTGAATCAGCACTCTTGTCTGGAATTGGATATACTTCTGGCCAAAGACTATATGAATCAACTATATGTAGTAAGTATACATTTCCCGATAATGTTTTTGGATGAGGACCTGAAATATCCAAACTTACTTTCTGCATTGGAAATTGAGGAATATCGGTATCTTGTAAAGGACATTTAATTATCTTCATGTTTCTTAACCTACACTTTTCACATGCTTCAACATATTCATATACACTTTTGAATAAATTCGGCCAATAATATTTACTGCTAATAGCCTTCACTAACTTATCTCGTCCAAAATGCCCATTATTATCGTGGTATGCCTTTAAGACTTCTTGTTCTAAATGTTTCGGAATATATTTTCTTACTCCTTCACCTTTTTCACTGATATAATACAATTGATTGTCTTCTTGTAACTCAACAAACTTTCTTTTAAAACTATTTTTCCCCTGTTTCTTTCAATTTCTTTTTATCTGTACTACTTTTGGATCCAATTCTTGTTCTGTTTTCATATCAAACTGTTCTAAATGTGGGTCTTCTGTTCTAGCTTCCGACTCTTGCTCTGATGGTAACTCTCAAATTCTTCCCTATTTAATAAGGCAGAATCTAATATATTTACTTGCCAGTTTCGATCATCTACCTCTGGTTCAATTTCATCTTCCGTGTTTCCTGATGACTGTGGGTACGGGATTCTAGACAAAAGATCGGCGCACGTATTATGTTTCCCTGACACATATTCAACCTTAGCATTATACCCCTGTAAATTCAATGCCCACGTTTGTATTTTCCTATTTTGTATTGGTGCTTCTAATATCGACTTTAATGGCATGTGGTCAGTTCTAATAATGAAATTGGCGTTATGTAGGTAGTAATTTAATTTTTGAAGAGCGTAGTGTATAGCATATGCTTCTTTCTCAATAATCGGCCATTTCTTTTGAGTCTTGCTGAGTTTATGCGACAAGAAATAGATTGGTCTTTCATTTTTAACCCCTGGTATTCCAGATTCTTCTCCTTCATATGGTTGAACTAACATGCTCCTATTGCGTTGGTCTGAAGCATCTGTGTATAGTATTAGCTGTTTATTCAGGTCTGGATGTGTTAATAATGGTACTACCGTTAAGCTATCTTTTAAAAGTTCAAACGCTTTTTGACAATCATCATCCCACTTAAATCTAGCGTATTTTCCCGTTAAATTCGTAATAGGTATTGCTATCCTAGAAAAGGCTGGTACAAACCTTCGATAATATGTACACGTTCCTATAAAAGCCCTTACTTCCTTAACGTTAGTGGGAGGAGGTAATTCTTTAATAACTTTTATTTTTCCATGTCTGGTTTAATACCTTCCCTATTTATTATATAGCCTAAATATTTTGTTTCTGTCTTTAAAAACTGGCACTTACTAAGCTTTAATTTAACGTCATGCCTTCTTAATCTGTCAAATACTAGTCTAACATGTTTTAAATGATTCTCTACATCTCCTTTCGTAAAAAATCAATACGTCATCAATATATGCTAAGGCAAAACTTTGCATACCGTCTAGTACTTCATTTATTAAGAACATATAGTGGGATGGTGCGTTTTTGAGACCGAATGGCATACGTAAAAAATTTGTACGAACCCATATGAGTACAAAAGGCACTCTTATTTTGCGCGTCTACTGACATCGGAATACACCAAAATCCTGCCCTTGCGTCCAGCGTTGTGAAATATGTAGAACCATTAAGTAGCCCCAAAATATCATCAATTACTGGCAGTGGGTACGCTACATTCTTAGTAATTTTATTTAACGCCCTGTAGTCACAACAGAACCTGTTCGAACCATCAGACTTGGCCACAATTACCACCGGAGATGACCATTCTGATTTTGATCTAGTTATTATGCCAGCTTTCAACATATCTTCTATTGCCTTTTCTACGACTTCTCTATTTCTTAATGGAGTTCTGTATGGTTTTAAACTAATTGGTGGATGATCTTCCGTGTCTATTTCCATCGTAACTGTTCGTGTCTTACCCAATTCTAAATCATTTATCGCAAACACATCTTGATTTTGCTTTATAAGTTGTTCTAACACTTCCTTATTTTCTGGCGAAGTTTTTAATTGTGCTAACAATTCTTTTTCTCTTGTTACTTTGTCTAGTGAATGTATTTGTGCTGTATTTCTTCTACATGGATGGATCAATTCATCCATTCTAACGTTCCCTTTTCTTCTGTATCCACGTCTATTATTACTTCTTTCATTAGAGGTTTCTGAATAACTTATGCCTGCCATATTTACCCTATCTGTTGCCAATATGTCACTAACGTTATGTTCTAGCTTGGCTATTACACATCCTCTGTATAATTTAATTTCTCTACCTGTGTTATTAATAACCATTACTGGAAATGTTAAACTTTTATCTAATTCTATTATTCCATCCGGAACTTCTAAACCTGGCTCATCAATTATTTCATTTTGCAATTCTGTGATTCTGACTATGTTTCCTGCTACATAATATGGGTTTTCTCTTCAGTCTTGCTTGTATTAAATTAACTGACTGTGGTTTTAAATTCATGGTTGTTTTGACTCTAACTAGTGTCGACACATGCATATCTTCCTCTAGATCTACGTAAACATCTTGGAATTTTAATTTATGCAAATCAAATAAAAGTCTCACCCCATTTTTCAATAAAAAATCTCGTCCCAATATCATATTTCTATTTAAATCTTTAACCACATGGAACATATGCCTAACATTTATCCCTCCTAATTTCAAATTTATCATCGTTTGTCCTACCACTTCTAATTTTTGTCCCGTTACCGAATGAAGATTCTCCTGAACTCTAAATATTTTACAATTTTTTAACATTCGATATAAAAATGCTTCTTTAATCACGCTAACTTGTGCTCCCGAATCAACTAATGTTCTAACTTTATATTTCCTATCTGTACTATACATGAGCTAGGATCTACCACATTTAATGACAATTGTTTTACCTCAGCTTGTTTTTTATTTCTAAATGTTCTACTATACTCATCCTTTGGGTTTTAATATATTGATGCCCTTTTTGGATCTTACTATCTTCCCTCCTACTGCCGATCCTATTCAGTAAGCGGGATGCCAATTTCCCTGATTTCCTGACCTTCTAAAATTTCTCTGTATTTCTCCAGAATTCCAATTTGCTGGTCTGCCATTTGCCATTCTATTCTGTACACTCGTCTGAACACCTCTACTATTTTGCGTATTCGATGGGCCACTTCTGTTACCACAAAGCGAAAAATGTGCCCACGTTGGTGACATCCCCAACAAACCACATTCGAGTTATTTGTGTTACCTTCCATGTCTCTTACAGTATTTCTCACTTGTCCTCTTCTATCTTGATTATATACATTCTCGTTTCTTTGCACCATCTGTATTTCTCCTCGTCTTCCTCTCCATCCATGTCTATACTGTCCTATTTCCATAGGTTCTTCCATTCTATCTTCCGAACTACTACCTAACTCTCGTCCTACCCTTAGCCTAAACCTTCTCCTCAAGCTTTCCTCTTGTATAGCGATATCTACCGCTTGTGACAATCTTGCAGGATTCTCTCTCAATAATTTAAATTTCAATCCATCTGACCTAATCCCATCAACAAAAATCCCCACTAACATCCGTTCCACTTCTTCTGCTCGTACATTCTGTCCTAAGAATGACTCTTCAGCTAAGTTGATTAACCTGTCACTATATAGCTGAACACTTTCTGTGCTGTTTTGCCTAGTCTGTCGCAACACTGAGAATGCGTGTTGTGGATCAGTAATTTCAGCATATTTTCTTGCGAGATCATCTTTGAATTCTTCCCAGGTTTCACCTCCTGCTGCTTCTAACTTTCTTCTAATATGGTCAGAAACTGGACTTGTACTTGTTCTGTATGCCAAGTTCTTTTTCTCTCCATCTGTAGCATTTACTAAATATGCATGTTTTTCAATGGAAATAATCCATTTCTTAAACTGATTTGCTTGACCACTAAATCTTTCAACATCAGTGCTTATATTCTGTTGTCTTAACACTGCATCCAACCTTGATATTGCCCCGCCAACTCCAGTGAGTACCTGTGAAAAATCTTGGGATTCCATCCTAAAATTTATAATTATCAATCAATATACAAATATTTCAACAATATTGATTTCAAACCCAGCAACAATACATAATCTGTTGATTACTCTAATATCTAATTATCTTAACTAAATCCTCCAATCGAAGATCCTGCCGAAGAAATATTTCTGTTTCAACCCTGAATTCTGACACAAGAATTTAAATGACCTCCTGATTCAGAATTTCCTACACCACATAAAAAAATGACTCTAATCAAGCTCGTTAAAATGATCAGAACAAAGAAGAGCCTCTGGATTTCTTTCCTTCCTAATTTAATCGAAGTCGAATTCAAATCTTTCCAATTATTTCCTGACGTTGCTCACGCTCGATATCAGGCTCGCAACAAGACTTTGATTACCTGCTCGATTAACTGTATGCGTTGGACTTTCCTTTCCTCAAGCAAGGTCACCTTCACGCAACCGACAACTGCTCACGACTTCAGCAAAAAAAACTCACTTTCCAGCAGCAATCTGTGATTTTCATATATATCAAACGTAATCCAGTCAGCAACAATTGGACTTAAAGCTGACGCTATCCAGTCTCTTATTTTCATGTGGAACTCTCGCCATGGTCAGTTTAACATTTATTTGATTCAAACCCCGAGTTGAGACAAGTTTCCTTTATGCCTTCTTTTACTTGAAGTGACTGTATAAAGTATTGCAGACCTTGATTTCATAATTATGGACCTTGTACCATAACCTTGAGTTCACCTTCAACAATCCCACGGGTTAAAACTCATAATTTATACTGATTTTTGATGCAGAACGGCATTAGTTGATCTCATTTTGCGTTGTTCAGTTCTCCAATTAACTTCATAATTACGCAATAACAACAGTCTTTCAAAAAAATAAGCATCAATCAAACCTTTTCTTTAGCGCTGACCTTGAAATTGGATCTAGTGCAAACCCAGAACATGTACCAACAGTCGGCTTTCATCTGTTGTTTTTCAGAATAATTACTTCTCCTGACATGCCAGACATAACTATGGCGGTATTCTCTCTCCGCGACCTCCCATGTTTCGTAAGGTCAAAGGCACCAAATCAACCTGGTGTTACAGAGCTACACACAGGTGATGGTCGTGATCGTATAGCATCACACAAGTCAGTCTTCGCGTTGTTAGGAAGGTATTTTATTGATGAAACATTCTATCTCAGCGCATCTGATGGAGACTCCCTTCGTGGTGTTACATCTCTTCTCGCTGGCCCCAAGTCAAGTCAAAACAAGTGACGTGTGTGTTTTCCTAGATACACTTCTTCATTCGTGCACACACGTTCACTATGGTTTTCCCCCTAGTCAAGGAATGCGCAGCATTCCTTAACTCTTTACTCCTAACTTAGAATCCCTCACTGTTACAGAGCTATTGATTGTCTATAGGCTGCTGACTGTCTATTAAATACTGACTATATATGAATCCCAGACATTAGGCATGTGGTGTTGAATGTCAACTGTGAGAAATCACACGGGGAAGTAATTAGAAAAGCTATCGTACTCCTGAGGATGGGAGGTAAGCTGGTCCGGATGGTGTCCCAGTAAAAGCTATTACATCCAACGTGGACATGTAAATCGTGATGCTGCACACGTCGTTTACACAAGGGAGCCGGCGGCGGACT